>JASAMW010003895.1:0-35235 GCA_030247985.1 Epsilonema sp. ZAB3_2
GCGCTTCCTCTTCATCATTGTCGGCTGGTCGGCTTAATCTCTTATCCATAGCATTTGCTATGGATACTTTTTTCCAAAACCTACGGATAAAACACTATGGATCGAGCTACGAATATTTTTTTTAAAATTGAAATTTTTTGCCAAAATTTACAGATAAAAATAACACTTTAGTTCGAAAAATTTCGAAAAAATTCCAACCGACTTTTCATTCCATCCACTGGATTTCATCCGTTGCGCAAAAATTTTCGCTTCTCGCTACGGATAAATCCATTCCTGTTTATAGGGTCCTATTGCCCAAATGGTAAATGGTTCAATTTATTAGGTGCCATGATGTGAGCAAAATTTCTTGAAGTGAAGAAATTTGGGACGCTCATTTCATTTACGTACTATGTACCGCGCCTCTAAGTACATATCTACGTACTATATCCTGTACGTATCTACCTATGTAGGCAAGTTACCGATGCAGTTTACTTGCAATGGATGAGCCAACAGCTCTGCTGTCACAGGTGGCGTTTCGTAATCCGTTCTGGCTTTCTTGAAAATCCAGAAGCCTCCAGCAACTGCCCAACCAGCTGCAGCCATCGGAATCTGTTCCAAATCTGGCCGATTTTCCTCCTCCTTTGTTTCGCCAATTCTCTTGTCCATCGTTCTGGCCCAGTGGAGAGGTTGAGCAGCAAGCTCTGGCATTGACGAAAATGGCTGCAAATGCGGTTGATGGAAGGTTCGGTGTGATCGAATAGCGAGAAATATGCCATAGGAAAATTGCGACCGCATCCTTCGCATACAAGTCACTGTATGTTCGTAAAGCACGTAAAAGTGGGGTACAAAGTGAGTACACAAGGAGCGCTTATTTTATATATTTAGAAACCCGTTGATTGAACTGCTAAAGCTGACAAGTTATAATGATGTTGCAAACAAAGGGTCATGCGCTGTTTCTGTTTACACGTACATGCGTACATACATATGTATACGTACGTACTGTATGCATGAGCATGCATACAGTACGTATGTGCATCGCAGTATAGGCTACTATGTACTGTTTTCACTATGCATTTGCATTGGATGTTTACAGTTTGAGAGTTGGTATGTTATGTACGTACTTATGTGTGTGGAGTTGTTCACCGTTGGCCGATCATCAGTGCCAAGCGACCTTATATCAATTCGTAACTCATTATTCGTCAACTCAATCCAATCAATCAATCCGACTGACTAGTCAGCATACATTCCGATGAAGTGGATCGCATTGGCATCGGACCTCCTTGACAATATCGGGCCACTAAGCATGGGCTGTTTCCGGTGTCGCGAGGACTAGCCAGGCGGAGGACGGAGTACTGGCGCCAGATACAGCAGCCAGACCACATCTGCTCCGGAGTAGGCGATTCAACGGAAAGAAAGCGGACATGACAGGAGATTTTAAAGGGGGGATCTGGCGGAAATGTAGTAAGGGAAAGGGCAAATTTCAAATTTTCGACTTTTAAGGGTCCTATCAGACGTAAAATTGCATCCTCTTTTCAATCCCGGACCCATCGTCTGGAGTCAATATTGCCTCTGTGAAGCGGCGCCCCAGTTAGGAAGGGGATTTCGCAACACACTTTTGACTTTGGCCTATTTCGAGCTTCCTAACTGGGGCGCCGCTTCAAGAGGAAAAAATCGACTCCAGAACATGGGGTTAGATCCAAAGAGGATGCGATTTTACATAGGTAGATTCTTCAAATGTTAGAAATTCGTAATTTGCCTCCCCATACAAACTATCCCGTCAGATCCCCCTTTAAGAAGGAATGGAGCAGCCCTCGCAGACAGGAGGCGCTCGCCCGACACTCCGTACTGAACAGCTCCGTCTCCAGCAGAAAGCACACCCACTGGCCGCCCATGTTTCGCGAGACCATGTGCAGCACCATGCAGCCAATGAGCGCAGGGGCGAACGGGACAACGGCCAATCGGTGTGCTGGATGAGGAACGTGCAGAGGAACAGACCGAACATGGAAAGGCAAACGCCTGCAATAACTTACATACTGTAATTATATCATCAAAAATAGGGATTATATATTTTGATATAATTTTGGTGTTCAAGTTCTGTTCCTGTTCCGGTTCCTACTGTAACCGTACGTAGGTAGTTGACGGTTGAAAATGAGCCTCTTACATACGAACAGAGTGGCTTAGCCCAAATTTCTGACCGCGTTATCAATTGCTCGAAAGGCTCACCCTCTACTGCTATTCCCATCGTACGTTATTACAGTAAGTAGAAGGCTTATGTATGTACGTATGTAATATACAAATGTGTACTACAAATGTGCTTACCATACAGGAATTATATATTTTGCCATTACCAAGGCAAGCAATGGTAAGCAGCGGTCTCCTGCCCCACGATCCAGTAAGAAAATGGGGAAGCAATTTGCAGCAAAAGCAAAGCCAGTGTGCAGATGATCATCAGTGCGGTAGTCAGGTCGAAGCCCAGGTTCAGCACCAGCTTCTTACTGTAGCCGTTGATGATTTCTTGACAGCCGAGTGAGAGCAGGAAAGCGGCGCACACCACCAGACTCAAGCGCGTCGGTTGTCGGGGTTCGCAGCGGCTGCAGAAACAACGCGTTCGCTGCTTCCTCCTGCGTTTCCGCCAGCAGAGTCTTCATCACGTGATTCAAGTTTGAATCGGACACGTCGCGATGATACAGGCGAAGGGTAAGCGAAGAAGCATTGATCCAAGGTTCAAGCACTTAGGTACGTAACGTACATACATACCTAGGTATGTATGTACCGGTATTAATATCCCTGCTATCCAATATTGAATGGGAAACCAAAAATTTGTGACTTTGATGTTTCAACTGACGAAGAGCTATTGTAGTTTGATGTTTTTGTTACTCTTGAATCAAGCTCTTATTCTGCGCGCTTTCCTGTTCGCTTTCTTTCTCAGCTCTTCCGCGATACAGGACATATTTGGGACTTTCTTCTGCTGCTATTAGCCAGATCACAAACATCGTAAAAGCTCCGAGCACCGAAGGCATGAGAAAAAGCAGATACCATATACGCGGGGTACCTATAATGTAAGTAGTATTGATACGCATATGTATGTACCTGTACGTAATACATTCAAACATGCAAACAGCGCAAGACACAGTACATACTGTACATACATACATACAGTACAAAACGTTACCAAACACATTTTATGCGCCAAATCCAGCCAGAGGTACTCAATAAAAACATGGCGCTTGTCCACGCCAGAATTGAGTACATGGTGGCTCGAATGGATACCAGCGATCTTTCGGTGATGAAAATTCCGGAAGTCGCTCTGGCGATTCCACCTCCAAATGCGCAGAACATCTGCCGACAAACAGCCACTGGTAGGCAGCGTGCCACTGCACAGACGACTGGAGCAGATTGCCAACACACCCAGAGAAGGCGAGCAACAGGCCGCGAACTCGACCAACCCTATCCAGCACATTTCCGAGGGAGAGAATTGGAGAGAAAATGGCCGAGAAACAGACTGGAAACGTAGAGATTCCAAAAGTTGCGCAGTTCTGCTTTCGACATTGGATCCGCATCAGGATCTGCACTGCCGGTGTCGCTGATCGCCAGCTCGTCAGAGTCAGATGTCGTGTTGATAAACCGTTTCATCGCCCTTTCTGGTTGATTCACCACCACGATGAGAATAATCGTAGATGAGCGCAGATCCGAACGAAGCTACAGACGCAACCAGCAATAGCCTTGGTTTTGGAAGAGAGTGGAGAAGCATCGCTGTCATCGCTTCCTACTGTATGGCAGTAAGCTGCAGTCTGCACTGCATTGCCATTCCATTCAAACTATTTGTCAATGCTCGCAGACTAATGTATTAAAATCAGTGCGGTACGCTCATGCTGTATGTAGTTACGTAGACTCTCTATACCGCTACATGACCACAATTTTTGTTTTGTTGTGGTAAAAGTGCATGCCGACAGACGGCTGGACATCTGCTTTCAGTATGACAATGGCCTTAATTTCTCGTGTCGTATTTCCATCCAGTATGTTGACGTACTGTCTAATGATGCACAAGGTAGCAGGTACATACAAATGTACATGCGTAAGTAAGTACACAGGGATGGCAGCAATTTTTCTACCGGAAAATTGAGGCGAATGAGTGTTGCAAATGCATGACATGACGCGGGATATGCATGAAAATGCCATGTGAAATTCTAATAAATAATAAGGTAATACTACGGAGTAATAATTGGTTGCTATGGCTAGTCATATTTATGGAAGTTTGCAATTACAATAGAGCACTTGGCAAATAGTAGCGGAGGCTATACAAGCATCGGAACACGTTGCAAGATCAACGGGTCATGTCTATCGTCTGTACGCTTTTCGAAACTCTTCCAATGCGGATTGCTGATTCAACATTACCTACATGCGAATACATCCAGCTCTTGAATCTGAGAGAATACGTCCACTTGGGTCAGTTTACTACTAATTGTAACTACAAATTAAGTAGTACATACGTACTTAGTTAGCCACAAAACAAAGCAGTGTGGGACCCTTTCGCAATATTGTAAATATTATTACTATTATTTATTTTTTTTACAGGGTACTCGTCTATTTCGACGATCAAACACCAGGTCATTTGGGAATGTACGCAAGTTAGATCAGCAATCCGCATTGGAAGAGTTTCGAAAAGTGTACAGACGGATAAGACACGCCTTTTTGATGCTTGCAACGTGATCCGATGCTTGTATAACGACTACCGACTACTAAAGTTGCGAAGTGCTCTATTGTAATTCAAACTTAGGTGAGAATATGACTGGCCATAGCAACCAATTCTACTCATCATATTACCTTATTATTTATTAGAATTTCACATGGCATTTTCATGCATATCCCGCGTCATGTCATGCATTGCAACACTCATTGGCCTCGATTTCCGGTAGGAAATCCTGCCATCCCTGTGTACTTACTTACGCATGTACATTTGTATGTACCTGCTACCTTGTGCATCATTAGACAGTACGTCAACATACTGGATGGAAATACGACACGAGAAATTAAGGCCATTGTCATACTGAAAGCAGATGTCCAGCCGTCTGTCGGCATGCACTTTTAACAACCACAAACAAAAACGGAATGTCGTCCCATATAGCGGCTGAGAGAGTCTACGTAACTACATATAGCATGAGCGTACCTACTTAAATTCTAAATACATTAGTCTGCGAGCATTACAAAGATAGTTAACTTGAATTGCAATGCAGCAGACGCAGCTACTGCCATACAGTAGGAAGCGATGACAGCGATGCTCTTCTTCACTCTCTTCCAAAACCAAGGCTATTGCTCGTTATATTTGTAGCTTCGTCGGATCTGCGCTCATCTACGATTACTCCATCGTGGTGGTGAATCAACCAGAAAGGGCGATGAAACGGTTATCAACACGACATCTGACTCTGACGAGCTGGCGATCAACGACACCGGCAGTGCAGATCCTGATGCGGATCCAATGTCGAAAGCAGAACTGCGCAACTTTTGGAATCTCTACGTTTCCAGTCTGTTTCTCGGCCATTTTCTCTCCAATTTTCTCCTCGGAAATGTGCTGGATCAGTTTCGTCAAGTTCACCGGCCTGTTGCTCGCCTTCTCTCTGGGTGTGTTGGGCAATTTGCTCCAGTCGTCTGTGCAGTGGCACGCTGCCCAGTGGCTGTTGGCAGATGTTTCTGCGGCATTGGAGGTGGAATGGCCAGAGCGACTTCCGGAATTTTCCATCACCGAAATATCGCCGGATTCCATTCGAGCCACCATGTACTCAATTCTGGCGTGGACAAGCGCCATGTTTTATCGCAGTACCGGCTGTATTGGGCGCGCATAATGTGTTTGGTAACGTTTTGTACTGTATGTATGTATGTACAGTATGTACTGTGCTTGTGCTGTATGCATGTCTGAATGTATTACGTACAGTACATACATATGCGTATCAATACTACTTACATTATAGGTACCCCGCGTATATGGTATCTGCTTTTTCTCATGCCTTCGGTGCTCGGAGCTTTTACGATGTTTGTGATCTGGCTAGCAGCAGAAGAAAGCCCCAAATATGTCCTGTATCGCGGAAGAGCGAGCAAAGAAAGCGAACAGGAAGCGCGCGGGATGAGAGCTATACAGAGTAACAAAACATTCAAACTACAATAGCTCTTCGTCAGTTAAACATCAAAGTCACAAATTTTTGGTTTCCCCGTTTTCGATATAGAATAGCAGGGATATTAATACCGGTACATACATACCTAGGTATGTATGTACATTACGTACCTAAGTGCTTGAACCTTGGATCACGCTCTTGTCTACCCTTCGCCGTATCATCGCGACGTTCCGATTCAAACTGAATCACGTGATGAAGACTCTGCTGGCGGAGGTAGGAGGAAGCAGCGAACGCGTCGTTCGCAGCTGCTGCGCAACCCCGACAACCGACGCGCTCTGAGTCTGGTGGTGTACTGCGCGCTCTCCTGCTCTCACTCGGCTGTCAAGAAATCATCAACGGCTACAGTAAGAAGCTGGTGCTGAACCTCGACTACCTGACTACCGCAGAACTGACTACCATCTGCACCACTGGCTCTGCTTTGCTCGCAAATTGCTTCCCCATTTTCTTACTGGATCGCTGGGGCAGGAGACCGCTTGCTACCATTGCTTGCCTTGGTAATGGCAAAAATATATAATTCCTGTATGGTAAGCACATTTGTCATACACATTTGTATATTACATACGTACATACATAAGCCTTCTACTTACTGTATAGTACGCATGGTAAATAGCAGTAGAGGGTAAGCCTTTCGAGCAATTGATAACGCGGTCAGAAATTTAGGCATACCACTCTGTTCGTATGTAAGAGGCTCATTTTCAACCGTCAATTACCTACGTACGGTTACAGTAGGAACCGGAACAGGAAACAGAACTTAACACCAAAATTATATCAAAAATATATAATCCCTATTTTTGATGATATAATTACAGTATGTAAGTTATTGCAGGGCGTTTGCCTTTCCATGTTCGGTCTGTTCCTCTGCACGCTCCCGCCATCCAGCACACCGATTGGCCGTTGTCCCTGTTCGCCCCTGCGCTCATTGGCTGCATGGTCCTCCAATATCTAGCGGTCTCAAACATGGGCGGCCAGTGGGTGTGCTTTCTGCTGGAGACGGAGCTGTTCAGTACGGAGTGTCGGGCGAGCGCCTCCTGTCTGCGAGGGCCTGCTCGATTCCTTCTTAAAGGGGGGATCTGACGGGATAGTTTTTATGGGGAGGCAAATTACGAATTTCTAACATTTGAAAAACTCTACCTATGTAAAATACGCATCCTCTTTGGATCTAACCCGATGTTCTGGAGTCGATTTTTTCCTCTTGAAGCGGGCGCCCCAGTTAGGAAGCTCGACATAGGCCAAAGTCAAAAGTGCGTTGCGAAATCCCTTCCTCAACTGGGGGCGCCGCTTCACAGAGGCAATATTGACTCCAGAATGTGGGCAGTTTGGATCGAATAGAGGATGCAATTTTTACGTCTGATAGGACCCTTGAAAAGTCGAAAATTTCAAATTTTGCCTTCCCTGTACTACATTTCCGCCATATCCTCCTTTAAGATTTCTTCGCCGTCATGTCCGCTTTCTCTCCGTTGAGTCGCCTACTCGGGAGCAGATGTGGGCCCGGCCGCTGGATATCTGGCGACCAGTACCCCTTGTCTTCCGCCTGGGCTAGTCCTCGCGACACCGGAAACAGCACCAGCGACCAGTGGCCGATATTGTCAAGGAGGTCCGATGGCCAAAATGCGATCCACTTTATTCGTGAATGTATGCTGACTAGTCAGTCGGATTGATTGATTGGATTGAGTTGACGAATACTGACATGAGTTACGAATTGATGATAAGGTCGCTTGGCAATTAGCTGATGATCGGCCAACGGTGAACAAACTCCACACACATAAGTACGTACATAACATACCAACTCTAAACTTAAACATCCTCCATGGGGAATGCATAGTGGAAAACAGATACATACGTAGCCTATAACTGCGATGCACAACGTACTGTACGCATGCTCTAAAAAAAATAAAAAAAAACAAAACACCAAAAAAAAAAAACAAAACAAACAAAAAAAAAAACAAAAACAACAACCCACCCAAAAAAACAACACGAATCGGCAAAAAACCAACCCCGGACATATTTCTCGCTATTCGATCCCCCACACCGAACCTTCCATCAACCGCATTTGAAGCCATTCGAACATGCCAGAGCTTGCTGCTCAACCTCTCCACTGGGCCAGAACGATGGACAAGAGAATTGGCGAAACAAAGGAGGAGGAAAATCGGCCAGATTTGGAACAGCTTCGATGGCTGCAGCTGGTTGGGCAGTTGCTGGAGGCTTCTGGATTTTCAAGAAAGCCAGAACGGATGACGAAACGCCACCTGTGACAACAGAGCTGTTGGCTCCATCCATTGCAAGTAAACTGCATCGGTAACTTGCCTACATAGGTAGATACGTACAGTACATAGTACGTAGATATGTACTTAGAGGCGCGGTACATAGTACGTAAATGAAATGAGCGTCCCAAATTTCTTCACTTCAAGAAATTTTGCTCACATCATGGCACCTAATAAATTGAACCATTTACCATTTGGGCAATAGGACCCTATAAACAGGAATGGATTTATCCGTAGCGAGAAGCGAAAATTTTTGCGCAACGGATGAAATCCAGTGGATGGAATGAAAAGTCGGTTGGAATTTTTTCGAAATTTTTCGAACTAAAGTGTTATTTTTATCTGTAAATTTTGGCAAAAAATTTCAATTTTAAAAAAAATATTCGTAGCTCGATCCATAGTGTTTTATCCGTAGGTTTTGGAAAAAGTATCCATAGCAAATGCTATGGATAGAATTAAGCCGACCAGCCGACAATGATGAAGAGGAAGCGCCGACAGTACAAAATGAGAGCTATGGATAGATTAAAAATGACCGACAACGTTGTGTCGAAAATTTTTTGTCGGCTTATGCTATGGATATTTTTTTTGCTATGGATATTTTGTTTTTTGCAAATTTTTTTGAAAACTTATGGATATTTTCGTGAAAAGTTATGGGTACTTTGCTATGGATCGAACAACACCTTTAGCAATTTCGACTGCAATTGCAACGGATAGATCACATCAACGGATGGAACGCCTACTATACCAAAAGCTATGGATAAAGTGGAAAATTTCTGCGCGTCACATGTGTGACTTTTCCTGTTAAAGGGATACAATGAGGCAAATCTGTACCTTTATGCATGTTTTTGTCAAAAAACCAGGTTTGTGGAGGGGGCAAAATTTTACAGCTACTGTAGGCCCAAATTAGTGCATCCCTATCAAAATGAAAATTACTCTTGGTTGAACTCTCTGCAGCTGTTCACCCTGGCTACCAGCCGGCTCCTCCAGCAAGGCCGGATTTGCCCCGGTACAGCCGCAGTGAGGTTGCCAAGCATACGACGCCAGCCAGCCGCATCTGGGTCACCTATCAGCAGGGCGTCTACGACATCACTGACTTTGTCGCCGGACATCCCGGTGGGGACAAAATTCTGCTGGCTTCGGGCGGCGCTTTGGAACCATACTGGTCCATTTACGCTCAGCACAAAACGCCAGCAGTTATGGAGCTGCTAGAGGAATTGCGAATAGGAAATGTGACAAAGGACGAAGACGGAAAAGAAGCGGACGAGAGGAGAAGAGCGATGGTGAAGAAACCCGACGACCCTTTCGCGGACGAACCGGCACGGCATCCGGCGCTTATTCCTACCTCGCTCAAGCCATTCAACGCTGAAGCGCCGCCCGACCTGTTGGTGGAAAGCTTCCACACTCCGAATGAGTTGTTCTTTGTCAGAAATCATTTGCCCGTTCCCAAAGAGGTACCGTATTTTTGGATGTATATCCCCCCCCATTGTATATCCCCCCCAGTGTATAACCCCCCATTGGCAAAACATAAATTTTGCCCAGTGTATATCCCCCCCTGGTGTATAACCCCCCATGTACTGGAAGGTACCTAGCCTACCTATGTAAGCTGGTCATAAGCTAGCTATAGCTACTCCTACACCAAGCTACTATGCCTATAAGCTTAGCTGAGCATGTCTTGTACTAGAATAACCCTGTTTTGACCGCGATTATGCCCTAAAACACATGCTTTTGACCTAAAAACATGCCTCTACACACCTCTCAAAAACACAAATTTTGCCCAGTGTATATCCCCCCCCCATTGTATATCCCCCCCAGTGTATAACCCCCCATCAGACCTCTCGATTTTTGTACAGCCCCATGGGGCTATACACCCAAAAATACGGTAAAGATATTGAACTGGATGAATGAATAACACTTTTTTTGGTCAACTACCTTGCAATCTTCCACATTGGATTAATTTGGGACCAGATTCACTCAATTTTTAATTAAGGTGGATCTATCCACGTACAAGCTGGAGCTTTGTGGAAAAGACATGGCGCCGATGCAGTTATCACTGGATGAGCTGAAGAAGAATTTTAAAAGTGTCACCGTCACAGCCACCATTGAATGCGCAGGAAATCGGCGCTCAGAGTTGGGTCTCATCAAGGCAGTGAAAGGTCTCAGCTGGCACCAAACTGCCATCAGCAATGCCAAGTGGACGGGAGTTAGGCTCAAGGTAGTACATAAAAATAGAAGGAGCAGTATGTAAGCCAATATCTTTATTGTAGATATTGATGCATATTGTGATTGTCCCAAATGTCTGGCTGGCTACCGCTTTGTTTTGGCTCCAGGATTTGCTACTAAAAGCTGGATGGAATCACGATGACGAGAGCATTCAACATGTGCAGTTTGATGGTCTGGATGTAGACCCGACCGGCCAGTCTTACGGAGCATCAATTCCCATCGAAAGAGCGCACAAGAAAGATGTGATCATAGCCTACGAGATGAACGGGGAACCATTGTCCAGAGATCACGGTTTTCCTCTGAGGCTCATTTGTCCAGGTATGCATGATGACAGCGTTCCGACGTGTAAAATAATCTTGGAAAACGTGACAATAGTGTTTCAGGCGTGATTGGAGCTCGCCAAGTGAAATGGCTGAAGAAGATCACGTTGAGCGAAGAGGAAAGTCAGAGTCACTGGCAGCGGGAGGATTACAGGGGCAACAACGAATCCGCGCAGAACGCAGAGCCGCAGAACGCAGAATAAATTGCGCAGAACGCAGAGACGCAGAATACAGGGTGTAAATGGCGCAGAATAGTGATTGCTTAGCGTGCTGTGATGTTTAGAAAAGACGCATCCAGACATGTACTCCTAGAGAGCTGTACGCGCCCACCAAAACCTGGGTGGGAAAGTTAGTTTGCCAATCTCAAAATTTCAAAAACTTTTTGGTAAACTAATAGTGCCACTCCCAAAAGCTTGCATTAGTGCAGTCAAAGGTCAATACAGCACCCTGGCAAGAACCCATAATGAAGTAAATTTGGTGGGAGGTTATAATTCTTTTCCGTCTTTGTCCTTTGTCACATTTCCTATTCGCATTTCCTTAGCAGCTCCATAACTGCTGGGCGTTTTGTGCTGAGCGTAAATGGACCAGTATGGTTCAAAGCGCCGCCCGAAGCCAGCAGAATTTTGTCCCCACTGGATGTCCGGCGACAAAGTCAGTGATGTTGTAGACGCCCTGCTGATAGGTGACCCAGATGCGGCTGGCTGGCGTCGATGTTGGCAACCTCACTGCGGCTGTACCGGGCAAATCCGGCCTTGCTGGAGGAGCCGGCTGGTAGCCGGGGTGAACAGCTGCAGAGAGTTCAACCAAGAGTAATTTTCATTTTGATAGGGATGCACTAATTTGGGCCTACAGTAGCTGTAAAATTTTGCCCCCTCACAAACCTGGTTTTTTGACAAAAACATGCATAAAGGTACAGATTTGCCTCATTGTATCACTTTAACAGGAAAAGTCACACATGTGACGCGCAGAAATTTTCCACTTTATCCATAGCTTTTGGTATAGTAGGCGTTCCATCCGTTGATGTGATCTATCCGTTGCAATTGCAGTCGAAATTGCTAAAGGTGTTGTTCGATCCATAGCAAAGTACCCATAACTTTTCACGAAAATATCCATAAGTTTTCAAAAAAATTTGCAAAAAACAAAATATCCATAGCAAAAAAAATATCCATAGCATAAGCCGACAAAAAATTTTCGACACAACGTTGTCGGTCATTTTTAATCTATCCATAGCTCTCATTTTGTACTGTCGGCGCTTCCTCTTCATCATTGTCGGCTGGTCGGCTTAATTCTATCCATAGCATTTGCTATGGATACTTTTTCCAAAACCTACGGATAAAACACTATGGATCGAGCTACGAATATTTTTTTTAAAATTGAAATTTTTTGCCAAAATTTACAGATAAAAATAACACTTTAGTTCGAAAAATTTCGAAAAAATTCCAACCGACTTTTCATTCCATCCACTGGATTTCATCCGTTGCGCAAAAATTTTCGCTTCTCGCTACGGATAAATCCATTCCTGTTTATAGGGTCCTATTGCCCAAATGGTAAATGGTTCAATTTATTAGGTGCCATGATGTGAGCAAAATTTCTTGAAGTGAAGAAATTTGGGACGCTCATTTCATTTACGTACTATGTACCGCGCCTCTAAGTACATATCTACGTACTATGTACTGTACGTATCTACCTATGTAGGCAAGTTACCGATGCAGTTTACTTGCAATGGATGGAGCCAACAGCTCTGTTGTCACAGGTGGCGTTTCGTCATCCGTTCTGGCTTTCTTGAAAATCCAGAAGCCTCCAGCAACTGCCCAACCAGCTGCAGCCATCGAAGCTGTTCCAAATCTGGCCGATTTTCCTCCTCCTTTGTTTCGCCAATTCTCTTGTCCATCGTTCTGGCCCAGTGGAGAGGTTGAGCAGCAAGCTCTGGCATGTTCGAATGGCTTCAAATGCGGTTGATGGAAGGTTCGGTGTGATCGAATAGCGAGAAATATGCCATAGGAAAATTGCGACCGCATCCTTCGCATTCAGTCACTGTATGTTCGTAAAGCACGTAAAAGTGGGGTACAAAGTGAGTACACAAGGAGCGCTTATTTTATATATTTAGAAACCCGTTGATTGAACTGCTAAAGCTGACAAGTTATAATGATGTTGCAAACAAAGGGTCATGCGCTGTTTGTGTTTACACGTACATGCGTACATACATATGTATACGTACGTGCTGTATGCATGAGCATGCGTACAGTACGTTGTGCATCGCAGTATAGGCTACTATGTACTGTTTTCACTATGCATTTGCATTGGATGTTTACAGTTTAGAGTTGGTATGTTATGTACGTACTTATGTGTGTGGAGTTGTTCACCGTTGGCCGATCATCAGTGCCAAGCGACCTTATATCAATTCGTAACTCATTATTCGTCAACTCAATCCAATCAATCAATCCGACTGACTAGTCAGCATACATTCACGATAAAGTGGATCGCATTGGCATCGGACCTCCTTGACAATATCGGCCACTGGTCGCTGGGCTGTTTCCGGTGTCGCGAGGACTAGCCAGGCGGAGGACAGGAGTACTGGCGCCAGATACAGCAGCCAGACCACATCTGCTCCGAGTAGGCGACTCAACGGAAAGAAAGCGGACATGACGGCGAAGAAATTTAAAGGGGGGATCTGGCGGAAATGTAGTAAGGGAAGGGCAAATTTCAAATTTTCGACTTTTAAGGGTCCTATCAGACGTAAAATTGCATCCTCTTTCGATCCAAACCCACATTCTGGAGTCAATATTGCCTCTGTGAAGCGGCGCCCCAGTTAGGAAGGGGATTTCGCAACACACTTTTGACTTTGGCCTATTTCGAGCTTCCTAACTGGGGCGCCGCTTCAAGAGGAAAAAATCGACTCCAGAACATGGGGTTAGATCCAAAGAGGATGCGATTTTACATAGGTAGATTCTTTCAAATGTTAGAAATTCGTAATTTGCCTCCCCATACAAACTATCCCGTCAGATCCCCCCTTTAAGAAGGAATGGAGCAGCCCTCGCAGACAGGAGGCGCTCGCCCGACACTCCGTACTGAACAGCTCCGTCTCCAGCAGAAAGCACACCCACTGGCCGCCCATGTTTCGCGAGACCATGTGCAGCACCATGCAGCCAATGAGCGCAGGGGCGAACGGGGACAACGGCCAATCGGTGTGCTGGATGAGGAACGTGCAGAGGAACAGACCGAACATGGAAAGGCAAACGCCTGCAATAACTTACATACTGTAATTATATCATCAAAAATAGGGATTATATATTTTTGATATAATTTTGGTGTTCAAGTTCTGTTCCTGTTCCGGTTCCTACTGTAACCGTACGTAGGTAGTTGACGGTTGAAAATGAGCCTCTTACATACGAACAGAGTGGCTTAGCCCAAATTTCTGACCGCGTTATCAATTGCTCGAAAGGCTCACCCTCTACTGCTATTTACCATGCGTACATTATACAGTAAGTAGAAGGCTTATGTATGTACGTATGTAATATACAAATGTGTACTACAAATGTGCTTACCATACAGGAATTATATATTTTTGCCATTACCAAGGCAAGCAATGGTAAGCAGCGGTCTCCTGCCCCAGCGATCCAGTAAGAAAATGGGGAAGCAATTTGCGAGCAAAGCAGAGCCAGTGGTGCAGATGGTAGTCAGTTCTGCGGTAGTCAGGTCGAAGCCCAGGTTCAGCACCAGCTTCTTACTGTAGCCGTTGATGATTTCTTGACAGCCGAGTGAGAGCAGGAGAGCGGCGCACACCACCAGACTCAGAGCGCGTCGGTTGTCGGGGTTGCGCAGCAGCTGCAGAAACGACGCGTTCGCTGCTTCCTCCTGCGTTTCCGCCAGCAGAGTCTTCATCACGTGATTCAAGTTTGAATCGGACACGTCGCGATGATACAGGCGAAGGGTAGACAAGAGCGTGATCCAAGGTTCAAGCACTTAGGTACGTAACGTACATACATACCTAGGTATGTATGTACCGGTATTAATATCCCTGCTATCCAATATTGAATGGGAAACCAAAAATTTGTGACTTTGATGTTTCAACTGACGAAGAGCTATTGTAGTTTGATGTTTTTGTTACTCTTGAATCAAGCTCTTATTCTGCGCGCTTCCTGTTCGCTTTCTTTGCTCGCTCTTCCGCGATACAGGACATATTTGGGACTTTCTTCTGCTGCTAGCCAGATCACAAACATCGTAAAAGCTCCGAGCACCGAAGGCATGAGAAAAAGCAGATACCATATACGCGGGGTACCTATAATGTAAGTAGTATTGATACGCATATGTATGTACTGTACGTAATACATTCAGACATGCATACAGCACAAGCACAGTACATACTGTACATACATACATACAGTACAAAACGTTACCAAACACATTATGCGCGCCCAATACAGCCGGTACTGCGATAAACATGGCGCTTGTCCACGCCAGAATTGAGTACATGGTGGCTCGAATGGAATCCGGCGATATTTCGGTGATGAAAATTCCGGAAGTCGCTCTGGCCATTCCACCTCCAATGCCGCAGAAACATCTGCCGACAAACAGCCACTGGTAGGCAGCGTGCCACTGCACAGACGACTGGAGCAAATTGCCCAACACACCCAGAGAGAAGGCGAGCAACAGGCCGCGAACTCGACCAACCCTATCCAGCACATTTCCGAGGAGAAAATTGGAGAGAAAATGGCCGAGAAACAGACTGGAAACGTAGAGATTCCAAAAGTTGCGCAGTTCTGCTTTCGACATTGGATCCGCATCAGGATCTGCACTGCCGGTGTCGTTGATCGCCAGCTCGTCAGAGTCAGATGTCGTGTTGATAAACCGTTTCATCGCCCTTTCTGGTTGATTCACCACCACGATGGAGTAATCGTAGATGAGCGCAGATCCGAACGAAGCTACAGACGCAACCAGCAATAGCCTTGGTTTTGGAAGAGAGTGGAGAAGCATCGCTGTCATCGCTTCCTACTGTATGGCAGTAAGCTGCAGTCTGCACTGCATTGCAATTCAAGTTCAACTATCTTTGTCAATGCTCGCAGACTAATGTATTTAGAATTTAAGTAGGTACGCTCATGCTATATGTAGTTACGTAGACTCTCTATACCGCTACATGACCACAATTTTTGTTTTTGTTTGTGCTCGTTAAAAGTGCATGCCGACAGACGGCTGGACATCTGCTTTCAGTATGACAATGGCCTTAATTTCTCGTGTCGTATTTCCATCCAGTATGTTGACGTACTGTCTAATGATGCACAAGGTAGCAGGTACATACAAATGTACATGCGTAAGTAAGTACACAGGGATGGCAGCAATTTTTCTACCGGAAAATTGAGGCGAATGAGTGTTGCAATGCATGACATGACGCGGGATATGCATGAAAATGCCATGTGAAATTCTAATAAATAATAAGGTAATACTACGGAGTAATAATTGGTTGCTATGGCTAGTCATATTTATGGAAGTTTGAATTACAATAGAGCACTTCGCAAACTTTAGTAGTCGGTAGTCGTTATACAAGCATCGGATCACGTTGCAAGCATCAAAAGGGCGTGTCTATCCGTCTGTACACTTTTCGAAACTCTTCCAATGCGGATTGCTGATTCAACTTGCGTACATACATTTCCAAATGACCTGCGTTTGATCGTCGAAATAGACGAGTACCCTGTAAAAAAAATAAATAATAGTAATAATATTTACAATATTGCGAGCGGGTCCCACACTGCTTTGTTTTGTGGCTAACTAAGTACGTATGTACTACTTAATTGGTCAGTTACAATTCAGTAGTAATCTTACCCCGAGTGGGACGTATCTCAGATTCAGAGCTGGATGTATTTGCATGTAGGTAATGTTGAAGTAAAGCACGTTGTCCGCAACCTCTCCCTGCTCCACCACATTTAACCCTACAAGACGTAGCACAAAAATGCAATCGAAATAAATTACCGCCACTCGCGTGTAAGTTTTATGCCTTCATTGCTCGATGTGAGTAGTGATGTCCTTGGCGGCTCCGCCTTCTGGTCCATGCTGAGGAAGCCCTGGATTATGCGCACATCACTAGGATCCCGTTGGCTGACGGATGTGCTGGTGTAGTTGAGCGATGGAGTGCCGAACATGGTGACCTCTGTGGGCAGAATCTCCAGTGTCTCCTTGTAGAGAAAGGTGGAATCGTCGAAGTCGGTGGGGAAGCGACGCGGTCGTCCGTACGTGTTCTCCCATCTGCCAACCAAGAAACGAAACGGCTCCAGAACTGGAGGGATGGGTAGGCCAGATACCACTGAAAATTAGTTCACTCTTTCATCTAAAGAGATACAGTAACTATATGTACAGTGTATATCACTATGTACAGTCATGCGTGAAAGTGTTCGAACAAAATTCCTAAAAGTTTTGGCCTCCGTTGTCCCAAATTTTTCCGGATGTAGGCCAGTCGGCCTACTACACACAGATGGTTTTTACTTTTTTTAGCTGCGAAGAAAACAAAACGACCCTTATGTACACTAAGCATTTCAAACTGTACTGAAGGTAGGTGTCTTCACACTTTTTCATTCAGCTTAGCCTATTACCTGTTCTGCTGTCAGGTCGGCACACATCGCAACTGACGGCGCAGTTTTCGTCGAAAAAGCGCGTCTTCGTTCTGACAACATTGCACTGATCCCGCTTCTTCCACAGTTTACAGCTTTGATAAATATCCTGGCAGGGTCGATGGCAGTGTTTGCCCATCCAGCCGATATTGCACAGGCATTTGTACTTTTCACCGATGTCCAAACAGTGATACGCGTTCACAGAACAAGGACTGTTGTCACATGGTCGACCGAATCCTGAAAGAAACTCTTCCCATGCCCCATATGAGCTGTTGATGATGGTACACTGCGGAAATACAATATATACGTACGGTAGTAGTGTGAAATTTTTCTGACACAATACATACATACAGTACGTACGTATCTTACATACACCGTAGTGGATACTCAAAATCGCTCACTTTGCTGGCAGTATCCCAAATGTAGAAGGTAGAGTATCAGTAAGCTTGAAAGACACAACGATTGCAGTGGCCGCTTCATTCAAAAGCCCATGTGGTAGAGAATAAGTAACCACAAGCCCTTCGTCCACCCGTCCTGTGAGATTTCCTACCGACAAAAGTCGTTATTATACTGTCGTAAGTTTAAAGCAATATTGATATGTAGCGACGGATATCGAACACCGATAGGATACTTAACACGTCCGATGATTTATTGTGGCCAGTGTCAGTTTGGAGGTCAACCGAAAGGGGAGACTGATCAATGGGGCGGCGATCGAAGGAAAAATCGAATCGAATGGGCGGAGAAGGAGACCCGGGCCGAACGAAACCACTACTCGCATCTCATTTTAACGGGCGGCAATCTCCTTTTTTGCAATCGGTCCGACTGTCAATTTCGATTTGTCGCGCAGAGAACAAGAATACCTATCCTGTACAATCTCATTTTGCCGTCTACTGTACATGTACGTGTGGCAGTAAAGTGAGTTAGGGAGCATTTACATATTACGTAGACAGAGGCTGGCCAATTTTAGGGGGTACCACCCCCCCTCCCCCCTGACCGTGGACACCACGTGGATTTCAGCATTTTCCACGACCCACCCCCCCCCCCGCCCCCCCCCCCCCCCCCCCCCCCCCCTGTCCACGTGGACATCTGGGTGTATATTATGAAGGTCGAATATTTATTTATGTACTGTCGTTTATTTACTGCTGAATGCTACAGATACTGATCCAACACTCAAACGCAAAAGCTATATAATCATTTTACTGAGTACAGAAGCAATCGCTGTCCAATTACATGCCTGCACTGCAAAATATCGCCACTACCGTGGACGTTGCTCATGTGCACGGCGCGCCCTACCCCCCCCCCCCCCCCCCCACCGTGGATCCACGTGGACATGAGGCTCGGGTGGGAGGGGGGGACCCCCTTGCCCCCCCTCTGTCCACGTAAAATGTAAATGGTCCCTTACTTGTTTATATCAATTTCTGGAACTTCAGGCCAAATTCACTGCGCCAATATATACACTTACCGGGCGACAATCTTTTTACATGCAAGGACGCGCAATGGACTCCGTTACAAGTAGCGTACGCAACTTGTATGTAATGTAGTATGTATATGTACGTACAGCACGACAAGGCAACATACAATACCTTGGAGATATGTACTACGTACTACTCTAAAACGCGGCGTGTAAAGCACGAATTACAACACTATGATGAAAAGGCCCGGCAAAGTCAAGTACACGTACTGAGGGCAGGAGCACATAAAGATTGGCATATTATTTTCTTCACCTTGTAAACGCTAGGCATGTACATTGTACAGTACAAGGTGAGGTGACTTTTGACAAGGCGAGTCAGTGATTATTGTGATGAAGCCATGCGTAACCGACCCCACCAAAGATTACCATTCGATCTAAGATCCAGTGATGGCCGTTGTATTGAAAAGATGTCGTTCATTCAGTGTCTGGGTAACGGGGGCCAATCACCACATCGATTGACAATGAATGTATAATAGTGCAGGACACATACTGTACGTACGTACGTACATCCATACATACATACTATGTATGGTACGTTCCCATACAGTAACGTCTATTTGAGCGAAAAAGTTGGCAATTCTCAAAATAAACGAAACCCGAAAGGGTGGTGACCTGAGGACAAGATACAAGCAAGGAATAATAATAATAATAATAATAAAGTCGAAAGACTTATCTTGCACATACTGTCTTTTATCATGAATACCAACGGCTAGCTTCCCTTCAGAGAAACTCGAAGACGAACGGACCGGACGGACAATGGTGCATGGTACCACAACAATAGTGTGTAACTTGTTGTTGTATAGTATACCGCTAGAACAGCGTGTGCCACAAATGAATAGTACGTACGTATGCTCCTTTTTTTCAGTAGTACACCACACACCATGCGACGCAAATATTGTAGAAACGGTTTCAATGAAACTGTACTGTATATCGCACTACACTATACATATTATTTTACACGTTGCACACAATAAACAACACAGTACCTTACATGCCAATTAGTACTGCAAGCAAAACTCGCTGTTTCATACAACCAGTAGCCGGTATCAGGGTCAAACAAACGAAACGTTGCGTTTCACAATTGAAACTTGCAATCAGCATAGTTTGACACAAAAACGCCATTAGAAATTGGAATAGGATACCATGGGGTATATCGCAACCAATACAGTGGGTCGAGTATGCTCAAGGTGTCCACAGCTTTGCTTTACCCCACCGTACCCTTACGCCACCTACAGTATGTAGGCTACAATGCACAAGACGTCTCATCGCTCCTCATCAAAGTACTATCAAAGGCTAAACTGCGTCTCTATTTACGAGTTGTGGTAACGGGATTGGGTTGGTCCGATAATCGATAGCGACCCCGCGGTATGTAGTGAAAGCTTGGATCGGTGCCTGCGGGGTCGTCGACCTTGTTCAATCATCTGGGAGCGGAAAAGGAGCGAATAAAAAGAAGAACTGACAACAAATGACGTCGACGCCCCCGCAGGCAACCGATCTAAACTTTCACTAAATACCGCGGGTCACTATCGACGAACCCAATTGCGTTACCGCAACTCGTCCATACTATCAGGCATCCAATGGTTCTAACGATTCCCCGTCCGTTGTTTCTGTGGCTCCGGGCAGAGAGTTACAGGGTGCCTCCTGACTGCCTCCTTGATTCTCTTTATTCGCTTCCTTTGGCAGTGGACGTCGAAACATCAGGATATGAGGCTCTGCAACACATCGTCAACAAAATTTGAAGAGTTCCCTCCATCATCGTCAACGAATGGTACACTACACTCGGTCCCAAAAGAGAAAGTACTAGTATTCGGGCTCCGCGAAGTAGAGTAAACCGTAAACCGTCATACTAGGTGACCGGGTTTACCCTACCCCACAGTACCTTACGCAAAAAACCGCACTGACTAAATCTATTGATCCTTCGCTTTCTCTGATAAATGCTGTAGGTTTCATTCATTCGCTCGCAACGAGTCAGCAGGCTAATAAGGTAGTACTTTCTCTTGGGACGGGAGATTATTCGCCTTATCCTATAGCAGGGCGCAAGTGCTATCGCCCTAGCAGTATTATTTCACCGTCTTTCCTTCGTATTTTTCCTTCGTCTTTTTGGCAAAATACTATACGATTATACCACACGATCGAGAGACAGCGCGGCAACTTTGCGCACTGCAAAAGGGTACGGCTAATTCATGTTTGACCCATCAAAAAGATCATCGACAGAAAACTGTGATCCGTCCCGCAGCGAACGAAGTTACCGCAGTAAAAACCGAAGACGACGACGGCCGTCACGTTGCGTCGTCGTTGAATTTTTACGGTAATGCTGCGTTCACCAGACATCCGTAAATCCGTACGTCCGTCCGTCCATCCGTCAACCCGTATACTATACGGGTTGACGTGGGGTTGGGTTGACGGACACGTTACGGGTTGACGAACGGATGGACCTACGGATTTACGGACGTCTGGTGAACGCGACATAATTCTTCATTCGCTTCGGGACCAGGACGAAGGAACACAAGTTACGTAGTACAGATCATTTCGATGGGTCCGAGGTGGATTGGTTGGCAAATGAGTAGGTAGGCCTTACCTGGCGCATGTAGCATGTAATGAACCCATCCGGGAGACTGGGCGATGCCCAGATTTCGCCATTCCGATTCCGACATGAGATGAGTGCGCGGAATGTACTTGGCATACTCTTTCGGAATGATGATGTGCCGATACTCGAACTCCTCGTCCTGATACTTGTCCGAATACTGCAGCTGATTTATCTGCAGGAGTAGCGGCATTATTCCACAAAGCATCACACTGCATTCACATCACGACAAACGCGAAGCTGCCAGAAGAGAATGCGGGCAATTGCCCAGGATGCGCCGTAGGGTTCTTGATTGACTCTTCGGAGGATTTCGTTCCTTGCGACGAATTTTTCTTCTTGCCTTATTATATTTTTTTTATTTTTTTATTTTTTTAATGTTATTCTTGTTATATTTTATGTAGGCGGTAGGCCGGCTATAACGAAAACACGGCGACGCAGACGCAGCCACGCAGGCGAAAACAACGCAGGCGACGACACAGCGTAAGTTGCCGTGCTGCGAACTTTTGAATAGAAGAGATCGGCATATGAGAAAAGTGGGTAATAACTAATTCACAACCAAAACAACCAACGTGGACTTCCTAAAAAGTAGCTCCGCCTAAACGACACACTAGTTACGAGTGTGAAGAACCATGATCAATCAATATACCCTTATCAATATTGTGGGGTAGCGTGGGGACAGTTGGTCCAACATTTGCAGCAGTGTAGTCTGTGACTAAGAAAATGGAAAGCTTCCAATGTCATAGGCGTTCAAACAAAATAGCATGACTTTGCATGGAAAATACGGATGCAATTCAAGGAATTTGAAGTTACTGGGCGCTGGTTTCTGGGAGTTGGGTGGTGAACAGTAATATCTATTGTGGCAGGGGCATGGGTGGACCTTGGCTTTGGCTGGGGCTTAGGCTTAGGTAGTGGATGAAGAGGGGTAGGCCTCAGCCTAAGCCTCTGCCTAAGCCATAGCCTAAGTCTGCCCATGCGCCTGTGCAAAATAGATATTACCATTCACTGCCCAGTGCCCTGGGCTCTCTAGCACTGACAGCAGATTTTCCAAATTACCCTGCACTATCCTGTTGCAAGCGCTGGCTGAAATATTTTTGTGCTACCCTGCCCATTTGTTGCTTCGACAATGTCTGTTGCGCCACTTTGTTTGTGTGCGTAATTTAGGCGGTTTTTATTTTCAAGAACGGTTGCGATTTGGGTGTTTTGTTTGTTGGTTGTTTTGGTTGAATTTTAGTTATTACCCTCTCTTCAATGATGATCTCTTGTATTCAAAAGTTCGCAGCACGACACCTTACGCAGTGTCGTTGCCTGCGTTGTTTTCGCCTGCGTGGCTGCGTCTGCGTCGCCGTGTTTTCGTTTTAGCCGGTAGGCCAACCAAATTTATTTTTTATTTTTGTTTTCGAAATCGAATCTGCGCGTTTCTCACATGTTTGAATGCGCTCGCACCTGCTTATCAAATGCAAACGCTGCCTAAATTTATACAAGATATCAACCACAAGACGAGTAAGACTGCGACGAATTTGAATAATGGGTAATAACTAATACGCAACAAAAACAACCAACAACCAAAACACCCAAATCGCACCCAACGTGGACTTCTTGAAAATAGGATCTGCCTAAATGGCACATACAAACAAAGTGGCGCAACAGACATTGTCGAAGCAACAAATGGGCCGGGTAGCATCATAATATTTGAGTCAGCGTTTGCAATAGGGTAGTGCGGGGTAGTTTGGGGGTGCATGGTGGATGCGGGGTGCATGGTAATATCTACTTTGCACAGGCACATGGACAGACAGGCTAAGGCTGAGGCTGAGGTCTACCCCTCTGAATCCAATACCTAAGCCCTAAGCCTAAGCCTAGCCTGAGCTGAAGTCTGCCCAAGCACCTGCGCAAGACATATTGCCATTCACCACCCAGCTCTCAGTGCCCAGTAACTTCAACACCTGGAATTGAAATCCATATTTTCCATGCGAATTCATGCTATTTTGTTTGAACGCCTATGACATTGGAAGTTTTCCATTTTTTCGGTCACTCTAGACTTTTGTTGGATGCAAACATTACTTTGTTGGACCAACTGTCCCCACGCTACCCCACAATTTTGATAAGGGTATATTTTGATTGATTGATCATGGTTCTTCACACGCGCAACTAGTGTGTCATTTAGGCGGAGCTACTTTTTAGGAAGTCCACGTTGGTTGTTTTGGTTGTTGGTTGTTTTGGTTGCGTATTAGTTAATACCGAATAATGGCCATGTATCCGAAACGACATTTCGAATGGAAAAAGAATACTAACCTAATTGCCTGATTGTAACCAATCAATAATCAATATCGGTATTTGATCATCACAATATCTTCTGGATTACTTCTGGCGTCGTCACGCTTTTTCAGCATCTGAATCGCACCGAAAGGGCGACCGCCGCGTTTTCTGAAGCGGTATTTGATCATGATGTCTTGCGGCGATCTCTTGTGATGCATTGCCGCTCGCTTCAAGGCTCGTGCAACTGGGCCAACCATCATAGCGCGGGTCATCGCGGACTGGATGCTATCACCCATTTCTCTTGACTCAGCTGACGATGGCAGTCCGAACAGCACTGCCGCTATTAGGAGGAGGATCACAGCCGTTGCGGTAAGTTTCATGATAAAGCAAAATAATATGGTTTGGTTTGAGGAAAGTTAAAAAAGCGCTGAGCATGAATGAGCGCGTTTTATGCAGGTCGTCGTCGTCGTCGTTTCTTTAGGACGGCTGTCTGTTTTGAATGAGATAATGGCTTGCTGCTTGCTATAGTTTGCTTCTTTGCTGCTGCGTCTAAGTACATGGGCGCAGAGATAAAAGACGGTCTTAATAACCGATGGAGAAAAGAATAAGCCCCCCTTCTGTGCACGGGGTTTTTAGGGTTTCTATGCTATAGATGACGCAGTGAAATGTAAAAACATGTTTTCTGCAGAGATTATTAGCTGCAGGTAGGCGTACTTCCGTCTTCACCTCGGGTCCTCTTAGCTTCTGTAGTTCTAATCTCCGGTTGAACGGGTTTCTTACCGAAGGTATGTTATCTCAAAAAAATCGGCTTTACATATGGGGCATCTAGGTATTCTTAGACCTCTGAGACGCAAGCAGTGACCTGTGCAAGTCTTTTTTATGAATCTTACACTTGACAAACATCACCGGGGATTAGCGGTTAACTGAGCCGCCTCCTGCAGCGTGCATGCACGGTATATCATGCGAAAGAAATAAAGGGCAACATGACTGGATTCTATTAGTCATTAAAACCGTCGCGGTATTTTTTTCCTACTTTTTAGTACGGCTTCCATCTGCACGTACACACAGCGACTTTAGCTTTATCTTGAGTCAAGATACCGTACTCGCCTCACTACAGTCATAAGTGCAAAATTTAGTTATGCATAATAGATCAGTGCGCACTAAGAAACTGCAAGCTTTTACAGAAAACGCATATAACGCCTGTTTTGTCTTTTTGCTTCTCTTCCGTTCCATCCGAGCCCGAGGTTGTTCATGAATCCGAGTCGTCCGCGCTTTCCCAAGCGATAAGCGATCATCACTTTTCGACCGTGGCCTCGGACGGCGCGACGTTCCAAAATTTCATCGCTGCCAGTCATCGGTATGGCATAATACTGCTCCTCGTCGCTACCTAGCAAAAACAATGTGAATACACTAGTTCAATCGTTAGGGCGCTCGTCTGGAACGCAGAGGTCCAGAGTGTTACATTCTCAGGTACACCTGCAGGCAAATTTTTCCTTTCTGAATTATTGAAGTATAGAAATCTTGTCTCTTACGATTCCGATCGTAATATGTATGTACCATTACGTAAGCGCAATGCTACAAACAGTAAGTACTGTAGCTCAGCTGGTAAAGCTACTGAGCGCGGCGCCTGCGGGTTCGAATCCTAGCTATAGTCTGGCCAATAGGAGTTGGCAGTTGGACTTGCACGCCGTCCCGCTACTGTCTTCTCAGCTGCGCACAGCACACCGACGACCGGAGCACTGATACTATGCCATGTACTCCTGAAATTTACATACTAAACTATATAGGAGTTCCTGAAAACGTTATGGCGATCGCAAAACAAGATGTAGAAAATACGGTTATCAACCGTGCTGAAATAATTCTGTTTTTTCCCTTTCAATGCTTAACGTTGCAAGCAGAGCCGTTTTACTACCAGCCTTACAGTCGTACAGATCTTTTTTGCCAACAATAATCTTAGCCCATGCAGTGTAAACTATATGAATCATGAAAATTCTCTGGCCTCCTTCAGCCAGCACACTCAACACGTACATAACGTGAGAAGGATACAAAAGATGTTTTGATTATCTCGCTTAGCGGAAAGCTTACTAGTAGCCAGTAACCCTTTAGGTAGGTAACTCGTGAAGATCACGACACTCCCGGCGGAAAAATTGAGCGGAAGCGAGATAAAACATAAGTATGACACCTATGCCCATATAGCTGTAGGCATCTACATATCTGTCTGTCTATGTAAAATGAGCTTTGTAGCTAGAGACAGAAATGTTATCATCCCTTGAAGGTTGCAGAGGATGAGCTTCCGAAGTTTCTTCTAGCTTCTCTGCTGGGGACTGGAGGTCGTCTTCTTGCTTGTTAGGTTCTTCCTTCTTCTTGGCTTCTGGACTTCTTTCTTCTTGGTGAAGAGACATCTGCAATGCTTTTGCTGAACAAGCCAGTAGACACCAAAGAGGAACGGAGGAAGAACCAATGCTGCAATGACCACCAGATCATTTTCTCCACTGACCCAGATAGCAATGAAGCCAGTAGATGGGGCTGCATGCTTGTCAAAGTCGATGAAGACTGCATCTTGGTCACAGTAGAAAGCAGAGAATGGTACACATTCTGATCCATGGGGGCGTGGCTTGCCAGAATAGAAGAAGGCACCTTCGATCTGCTCAATGACCAGAGACTGACCACTAAAAGTGGCAGTGTAGACAGTATGCTTCTGAAGGTAGCACCTAAAGCCAGGGGTTGACTTAGGTTCTTCCTGATGGACCCACAGTTTCACTCTCTTGGCTTCCACCTTTTCAGCAGGGGGGAAGTGGCATCGAACCTGCTTGGGGACAGACAGAAAATGGCCACTTCTACCAGCAGTACAGAGCTGGTAAGTCTGGTTGACTGCAGCTGGGATGCTGGCACAGGGCTGGAAGCCCAGCACTACCAAAAGGAGAGAGACTGTTAGCAAGACCACCAGGTTCACAATTGTCTGCATCTTTCTGGAGTGCAGATGGAACTCAGGATTGTCCTTGAGTCTGGCTACCAAGCTGCAGAAGCGATGAAAGGCCAGGGCCTTATTGTCAGGCAGACTGCTGGGGTCTACCTTCCAGGGAAACTTGACTGTCTTGTTGAAGAGGTTGATGGCAGCATCATCATCATTGACATCAGGCGGATCTGTGATCCCAATTGCCTCAGGCTTCTGGAAATCCTCACAGTTGGGTCCATTGATGATGGAAGCAACCTTGGAGCCAGGGGTTGCTGCCTTGGCCAGAGAGGGGTAGATGAGAGTAGACACCTGAACAGGATACGTGCCCTCTCTGGAGCTGAGAGACTGCTGACCACCCAACAAGAAACCCACCTTGGAAGGAATTACCATCAGACCAGATGGCAGCTTCTGCCTGGGAGCATCCAGGAGGAAATCCCAGAAGTAATCCTGACCAATGATGATGTCAGGATGGAAGGTGAGCTCTTCACTGGGCACCTTGTCTGCAAAGAAGGCTTCATCAAATGAAGACTGGATAAAATCCAGATCAGATTTGGACAAAGGTGCTCGTGGCTGCTGATTGGCCAGATGTGGCAGCACATTGGCTTCCAAGGGCATAGCAGTGCCATCACGGAGGACCACCTGGAACTGAACTTTGCAGGACTTCTTCTTATGAGGCTTCTCTGATCCAAAGGTGTGGACCAGAAGTTCTTCTTCTTCTGCCATGGATAGCTGAAGCTTGTGGGCCATTTCAGAGGTGACAAAAGAGCGCTGCGCACCACTGTCAAAAAAGAGCTGGGCTGAAGTCTTACAGCTGTTGGCAGGGTTCAGGACCTTGGTCACTGCTGTCAGTAGCAGTGAAGTCTTGAACTTTGGGCTGGAGCCATTCCCTTGATTCAGGGACAGGGTTGCACCTGGAACATTGGTGGATACAGCAGGAGGAGGACCCTTGGCAGATTCAGCAGGAGCTGACCTGTAGCTGGTGGTAATGGGGGAACCACCCTTCTTCTTCTTCTTCTTCTGACCACTGCCACTACCACCACCACCAAACTTCACTGGACAGAGAGATGGATGGTGATTCTTCTTGCCACAAAATCGGCATGGCCATGGCTTTTGACATTGAGGTGACCGATGCCCTGGAGAGAAGCAATGCCAGCAGCGTTGAGGTCCCGCCTTGAGCTGGTCAAGTCTCTGCTTCTGAGTAGGGTACTGAGGGCAGCTGATGCCATTATGATCAGAAGAATTGCAAAAGATACAGGGTAACCTCTTCTGTTGAGGCTGAACACCAATGGCCAGAGCACTGGCAGAGGACTGATGGCCACCAGACTGGTTGGCTGTAGTAGTGGAACCTTTTCCACCATGGGACTTCTGCGGTTGTCTCTCCTTGCCCTGATGCTGGTTGCTGTCTATCAGCCGGTTGACAGCTTCCTTGGTTTCAACCAGCTGTTGCAGAAGAGTACGGAACTGTTTCATGGTCCAGGTCTCACCTGGAGGCTTCCGACTCTCCAATTCAGTCAGGATTGACTGAGGAAACTTCTTCATCAGACCGCGGAGATGGCCAATGTTCTCCATGTCTTCGCCCATGGATTCCAGCTGCCACAAGCAGCTTTCCATCTGATCCAGGCCCGTGCGCAGATCCTGGGGGCGGGAAGAAGAAATGTGCAGCTCATCCAGCTGGGCATACAGGGAATTTTTGACAACCAGGGCTTGTCCAAAGCGCTTTGTGAGAATGGCAATAGCAGTGTCATAATGTTCCTCGGTGAGGGGCACACCACTGATTGCAGCAGCAGCTGGACCTTCCAGCAGAGTGGACAGGTAAGCAAACTTCTGTACCTTAGGCAGGTTTGCCTTCAGATGGACAGAAGCATTATACAGATCCCAAAAGGGCTTCCAGCGAGCAGGCTCACCATTGAAATGTGGCAGCTGAGTCTTTGGCAGCTTCATGGTGCTGTCCAATGCTCCTCCAGCAGCAATGTGAGCTACAGTCCCAGCAGGGGTTCCAGGAGGAGTGGCTGCATGCACAGCAGCTACAGCAGCTGCAGCAATAGTGTCAGGGTTCAGACCTGGTTTCTGCTCCTTCTGCTTTGCCTCACTCTTGAGCTGCATCTGGTCCAGCTCCATCATCATGGCAGCAAGTTCTGCAATCTTCTCATCAGCGCTGATCATAAGACTGTAAGTGCTGGTAGGTTCTTCTGGATTAGTAGCATCAGCATAAAGCTTTTCCTCCTTCTTTCTGGCTTCATCATCAGGCATGCTGGCAACCAAAGTCACCCAAGCAGCATCCTTTTCTTTGATGAACTCCAGGGCCTTTTCCAGCTTGGTTTTGTGCTCCAAAATCTTCGTCCGGGCCTCTGACAGGGCGGTGAGAAGCTCTAGATGAGACCATTGGGGGTCAGGAGTCATCTTGGGAGCGTCTTTCTTCACCAAATTGTGCAGGCGAGTGCGTGCAGGACCCAGCGTTTGCCGAATTAGACCAGACATGATTGATAACAAGTCAAGCCTCCGGGCAGGAAAAAAAGGAGCCACAAGACGTGCTGATTGTAAGGCTTAAGGACAGGAATCAGTTGCTAATCACCAGAAGGAAAGGTCAGCAGGGGAAGAACCGCGACCGATCCTACTGACTGCGCCATGTAGAAAATACGGTTATCAACCGTGCTGAAATAATTCTGTTTTTTCCCTTTCAATGCTTAACGTTGCAAGCAGAGCCGTTTTACTACCAGCCTTACAGTCGTACAGATCTTTTTTGCCAACAATAATCTTAGCCCATGCAGTGTAAACTATATGAATCATGAAAATTCTCTGGCCTCCTTCAGCCAGCACACTCAACACGTACATAACGTGAGAAGGATACAAAAGATGTTTTGATTATCTCGCTTAGCGGAAAGCTTACTAGTAGCCAGTAACCCTTTAGGTAGGTAACTCGTGAAGATCACGACACAAGAAACGCAAAGCTCAAAAGTGGAACTGCCAACTCCCACTGGCAAGACTATAGTGCCAGCTATCTCCTTCACCTGTACCGCTGCGACCCATCCGCAATAGGGCGGTGCGGGACAGGCCAGGGCTTCTTCGACCCAAACGCAGGAGGGCAGAGCGAGATAAGTCTCTGGTATCGATGCCTTCTCCTCCAATGCTGCTGCGGCGACCCAACCGGTAAAGTGCAGCCAATGAGCGGGGCTGATCCAGAGCGTTCGGCATTCCCCCTGTGGTTGCAAGCAGAACCGCCAAGCAACACGTGTACAGCAGGAACTGTCGTGTCATTGAAGCCGTTTCCATGACCACTTTGTGCGACACTTTTTGTATTTGTCTGAAAAAAACACGACTCAAAACACGACTGTGTTTTCGCGGTGCATAATAAATTGTTGCCAGTATAATTCAGTCTTGTCAAGGACTCGCGATTTATGTACGTATGTGGGAAATGCGACATAGACAGTTGATTTACATGAGCTGCCAACAGAAATGCTAAGGCTGTTTTACAAATATTTGTCAAAACAGTCCAGGAACTTATAAGTCCAGGAAAGCAGATTAGTACTAACGACTAGGAGAAGAATTTGGATTCAAGGATTATACATTCTGCAGCGAACGCGATCCCCAAATTGTACGTAGCTCATGTCCACCTTTGTAGGCGTGTGCTTCAATCTTGCGTAGGTAGGTACTTTGTACTTTGAAAGTATAGTACAAAGTATAGAACTTTGTACTATACTTTCAAAGTTCAGTGACAGAAAAACATACCCCACAATGTGACCTTTACGAAGAGAGGTGCCCTAATTGTAATTATCAGGTGTACAAAAACTAAAAAAAACTGAAAATTATAGGCTAAATGATCAAACGAGCACGTCACGCTTGAAAGGAGTTGAACCAAAACGGGCCGGTTGTTCACGTCTGGGGGTAAAGTGTTGTATCATATCCTCATCACGCATGCATTGGGTCTCCAACATGAAAAGAAAGGCAGCAGAAAAGGCTCAGTATACATAAGGACTCTTGAACCACACAGGCCGCGCCCGGAGTATAGTTCTTGTATGCAGAGTAATGAAGTGTCGTCGTGACACTCGCTGCCAAAAGCCCAACGAAGAGGCTAGGACGGAAATTGATAAGCTGGTCATAGCATTCGAGCACTGTACATTACGTACCGTAGGTAACGTGACGAGGGATATCGTCATTTTGTTTGGTAATGTGCAAATTATACAGTGCCCGTATCACACATCACGGAAAGAAACACACTTAGTGGGCTACACACGTGGTGAGTAAAATCACGGTGAATTCATGGTGAATTTTGAACTTCGAGTTTTATTTTTCGTGTAGAACATTCTCACTTGCTCCCAAGCGCAAAATTTTTCTCATGTGTTCACACGACGGTGAGTTTCAAACTCACGGTGAATTCACCAGACTCCCTAAGCTTCATCGCATACTTACGGGGAATTCACCGTGAGGTTACTCACCACGTGTGTAGCGCACTACTGACAAGTGCTATGATTGCTACGCTGGATAAGAGAGATCCAAATGCTGGTTGCTTGGCGTATACCGTACGTACGTAATGTAATGACATTCATACGTACAATACTGAGCATGTGTAGCTATGTACTGACTGTACTGTATAGTATGCCTTAACGGAGAAAAAATTCAATTATTGCCTTCTCGGTGTTTTTAGATTGACAGTAATAATTATAGGCATAATTCTTTTTGCGCTTTTTCCCAACGGAACGCTTGTCATCTGTTTGTCTATTCGCTCTGTTATCAACTGCATTGCACAATACACTCAAACCTCATTGTGTATGAGTTGTCGAGTAAAATGCATGCGTCACTATACCTTACATACCTACAGTACGTACATTACATACAGTAGACAGACAACAGTACATATTCATTCATGGTACTAATGTGTAAAAGCAATAGACCAAACATACTGCACGTATGTGATAATAGCCCTACCTACTCGTAATATTCGACCTCTGTTTCTCTACGGTATTTTATCAGTTTTTCTTGACCACTATCGTGTACCCGATCGCTGGTTCTCCGTTCGACTTTAGGAGCATATCCGGCACATTCTTACGATCGTGTATCAAGCATTTCTTTTCCCCCACCAGCTTCTGGATGTATTCCAGCACTTTTCTCGCCTCTGCAGTGTCAATCTCAGTCGTCTCCACAATGGCCATGATAAGAAATCCCCCTGAAAATTCACTACTGCATTGCTTGCAGATCCTAGAATGTTTGGGTCACTTAGGCACTGTACGTATGTTGAGGCTACCGGGTTTGGTCACACGAAGCATCTCCTCAATCTTTCCAGCTGTGATGTGACCGCCAGAGATCACAGACGCGTCGTACATATCTGGAATGGCAAAAAACACCGCACCGTGCACGTAAATGTAAATGCACAGCTGATATCACGTCAGAGTTTGTTTGACGGGAAGATAAAAGGAAAAATGTTCGATTACTGCAGTACTGGAGCGGAATACGGTGGGTGCATCTTCGGGGATGATCTGACGAATATAGGTGTTGTAGTGTCCGCGATCCAGAGCTGTACGTGTCATCTCCTTGGACCCGTCCAAAAAATCCAACTTGACGTAGCCGAGCTCTTTCAGCTGTAGTACATCACATAACTTATAGTTCCTGCTGTAGCTCCTGCTCCACCATGCCATACGCTATCATTGCATTTGGCGACCTAGGAACTACATGCACGTCACGGTCTTACGATTTTTCCAACTGCTCCAGTGCCTCCACACACGTCCAAGATTTGGGCAGTACGTTGTGGAAGATGCTTTTTCACAGCTTCACATGCATAGAATGGACCCTTCCATTTGGCACATTCTACATCCTAAACAATGTCAGCATACGTGGTCCACTTGCACAGTAAAGTGTATGTACTGCTGTATGTGTGTTTTATGTCACCAGTGCAATGCAAATACTGTACGTACGTTTGTATGTAGAAGGCGTGCCTTACCTCATCATAGCTGTTGATGCCCTTGTCATAGCTGTTGCACAAATCTGCGACATTTCCAGCATCCCAAACGTCCGAATGAGCCTCCAAGCGATGGGAGGCTTCACTATTGACAGCCATTTTGACAGATTTCAAAAGTTGTTCAGATGTGAGCGGCGACAAGCGCTAAGTTGAAAGACAACCTGACTGAGCTGGGGTCGGAAAATTCAAACAAAGTGACTGCTTTTGTTTGAGCCGCGGTCACATGCAGTACAATTATTCACGTGAAGGTAGTATGCACATGCAGTACATACCGCTGGATACGAGCAGTAGATAACCCGTGAAACGCTCAGGCCACCACAAAGTTGTCTTTGTCGTACCTATACCGTGTGCGCCATGTTTGCATTACCATTCCATGTACACATTGCGGAACAATAAAGGTGACATTAATTACCGGAGCTCCTGATAAGATCGGACGCCACGGACATCTTTTGTCACAAGTACATAGAGTAGAATCAGATCGTCGCCTTTCCTTGCGCCCTACGGTGCTAAAAATAGCACACGACCAGGTGTCTTCTTTGTTACCGTCGGCCGCCCTCTTGCTCTTCAGAACATAGTACGTACAGTACTGTACGTACGTACGTATGTATAGGCACATGTACGTAGCTATGGCTTTAGTCCTATTTACACATGGATCGGCGCCATGGGGCAGCCACAGACGCCACGGTTCGCGGTCACTTCGTTGCGGTTTTTTTCGTTGCGGACATTTCGTTGCGGACCTTTCGTTGCCGCGGTCACTTCGTTGCGAGAACTTTCGTTGCGGTCACTTCGTTGCGGTTTTTTTCGTTGCGGACATTTCGTTGCGGCCGTCCACTGGTCATTTGGTTGCGAGAACTTTCGTTGCTGGTCATTTCGTTGCGAGATTTACCTAAGCCTAAGCCTGCAACGAAGTGAACGGCAACGAAAGTACTCGCAACGAAATGACCAGGGGATGGCCGCAATGAAATGTCCGCAACGAAAAAAACCGCAACGAAGCGACCGCAACGAAAGTTCTCGCAACGAAGTGATCACCGCCGCAACGAAGTGACCGGCAACGAAGTGACCGGCAACCAAGTGACCGTATCCCGACGCCACAACCTTTTATTGCTTGACATCTTCAAGGCAATTCCTTTCCTGTCCTTCGGTCGGACCATCTTAAAGGCAAGGGGTCCCCTACACCGACTTTCGAATTTAAAGTTCAAACCAATTTTATCATAAACTACATTTTTAACCGAGTCTTTAGCAAAAAACCGCTTTTCAAAATTCCTATCCGTTCATGAGTTATTCGAAGATAAAAATCGATAAATTTCAGTATTGAAGCGGTCCTCGGGAACCACTACGGTAGTTAACTACGTAGTTAACTACCGTAGTGGTTCCCAAATCCGTCTTCAGTACTGAACTTGACTGAACGTTGCACACCGACAACTCGTGAACGGATAGGAATTTTGAAAAGCGGTTTTTTGCAAAAGACTCGGTTAAAAATGTAGTTTATGATAAAATTGGTTTGAACTTTAAATTCGAAGTCGGTGTAGGGGACCCCTTGCCTTTAAGCAAATTGCAGACAGACATGTACTGTACGTACATAGTATGTACAGTACAGTCACACGCATTTTTACGATGAGCACGCTAACTTGTTACGTACTGTACCAACGGTGTTGGCAATACTTATGGCGTCCGATTGTGACACTGGCCAGTGCAAAAAACATCCATTTCATGCATGGTTTTGTAAAAAAAACGAGGTCATTACAACGTGAAGCACAGCCCTGTTTGTTTACTCGCGCTCGTTCACGTCCTAGTTTCAAACTGCAAAAGCTCAATCTCAAACTTTGTTTTGCTGCATTGCATCGTCACCTCACGCCATCCATACAGTACCAAGAACTGGGCCACAGATTACCACCATACTACCAAAATACAGTTATGTACGTACAGTAACGTCACCTAATCCGCCAACAGGTTTCCACCGGTTTAGGATTGGCAGGGGAAGAAAACTGCTGCTTCCTTCATGCATGTTGTTTGTGTTACATACCTGTATGTACATTAGCCTTCGCCTGGTACACTTGTACAGTACAGCACAGTACCTACACATTACTTACTTATAGCTTTTGGTATGAAGCTAAGCCTACCTTTCTGAAGAGGCTTTTTATCCACGTAATGTACCCTACTATGTACGTAACGTGTTCTTTCTTCATAAACGAGAATGTGATCTCATTGTTCCTTCAGCCTACGTGCGCCGAGGGCGACTAAATTGGCACAGAAATCTTCTTGCCTGGCAGAACCAGGGCCGGTTGATCAGAATAACGGAACGGAAACGAAAGAGCGCAAATAACTAATCTGACTTCGTAAGCGGCGTAAGGATTCCTGAAGGATGAGTGCCCTTTATACTCTTGCTATTCTTCTCCCTTTCTCTCCAGTATAATGTACACATTATTTATGACCGTTTTTGGGTGTCCCAGCAGATAGATACTATCACCGCCTACCAAT
>JASAMW010003896.1:0-13778 GCA_030247985.1 Epsilonema sp. ZAB3_2
TTATGCTTTGCCAGTGCCAATATGACTCTTTACCACTTGTGCTACCAAAAAATTTTGTTTCCAAGAATATTTGGAAGTGGTAAACTTCGTTGACCAACAGAAATTCTGTATTTTGATTTTGGCTTATTGAGTCTGCCATATGGATTTTACTCAGTTTTGGCCAATTTTTCACTGGTAAAGTGAGTAAAAACTGTTGATCTGTGAGCACCTGAGAAAATCAGTGGTGGGACCCTGTGCTAAATTACACAACGCGCCTTAAATGCCATGCCAAACTCCTACTGGCCAGACTATAGGTGGTTATATTCGAAGGGGGTTGTACAAAGTTGTACAAGGATAGGGCCATGACATGTCTCTGCTGTAGAGCTGGATTGGCTTGGAGCAGCAAACTGGCCAATCAAATGTCGCAGTCGGCTGGTATTGGCTGAACGCGGATGGCAGCCAATCACAGTTCCAGGCCTATTACAACCTTACCAACTGGGCAGGTGGGGAACCAAATGATGGTCTGCTGGGACCAGTTTCTGTGGAAAACAATACGGAGAACGGTGCACAGACCTGGGCCATAGGGTTGAACGATGTTGCGACTTGGAGCAACCAGACGTTTATCTGTCAATATAGTAAGAAAGCTCGTACAGCTAGAAGAACTGAGGAAGCGCGAAAAGTTACTAATCCACAGAGCATGAAACTGTACCATTTCGCCTTTTAGACGGACCTCATAGGATCTTCCATAGGGTTGCGAAAGGAACGGAAATCACCTATCCTATTGGCGTGACCACGACTGAACCAATGTAAGCAATATTGTGTCCATACACCTCCAGGTCCAGGTAACACGATCGATCTGCAGCAATATCTTTGCAGATTCCTGCCTACATGCTATCTACTAACAAATAGGGCTGATGTGTGTCTGTCTGTCTGTCTGTGTGTGATGCAATAAACTCGCTCAGTTTTGCAGCTACAGCGTTCATCTATACCTCATTCGAAAGCTTATGACCCCGAGGGCGCCAGGAAGGCCTTCGATTTTTGATCTGATCAGCCGATCACCAATAATCGATCGATAATCGATATTTTAGTACTAAAAGCGCGCAGATTCACTTACGCTCACTCAATTTTGTAGCTACAGCGCCAATCCAAGGCTCTTTTGAGAGCTTATGGCCTCGAGAACGCCAGAAAGGCCTGCGATTTTTGATCTGATTAGCCGATCAGCAATAATCGATCGATATTTGATATTTCAGTACCAAATGCAGCAGAAGAAACCAAACGACGCAGGTTTTCAAGCCAGTGTTTGCAAATGGTCACGCCCAAAAGTGCACACGAGACTAAAAAGCGAGATGCGCTAAAGGGCTGCCAGATCTGCAAAAGGGTTGCCAGATTGCTAAATGCGAAAAAGGGTTGCCAGGCCTGCAAAAGGGTTGCTACATGCGCCATTTTCGCCTGATGCTGTGCAAATGGTTGCCAGATGCGCAAAATGGTTGTCAGATCTTTGCGGAAACGGGTTGCCAGATCTGCCATAGGGTTGCGAACTCTGCGATAGGGTTGCCAGATATTCAACTTTTGCCAACTACCCAAAACGGTTGCCATAATAAGATGCATAATAAGTTGACAGATCACGATCTACAACAGGGTTGCCAGATCTGCAAAAGGGTTGCCAGATTTGCAAAAGGGTTGCCAGATCTGCAAAAGGGTATTACTGCAAAGCTGTAACGGGCCACTGGTATTCACAAATGTGTGCATTTCGTTTCAGTCGAGCGAAGTGCGCACTGCTGTGCACTCAGCAGACAGCCTGCCTGGCATTCACCTTTATCACCAGCGGAGGAGCTTGTCATCTGCATCAGGCCCGACTCGACCAGCCAAATGTTACAAACGCCATCAACCCTCAAGCAGAAGTTTGGGAGTTGAAGCCATGACTGCAACTTTCGTCTACTGTCTACTAAACTCCACCACAACACTTTGGGTTGGGATTTCTCCTGTGATACTTTCCAAACAAAGTTAGCCATCGCAACCGTTTCAAGAGCTGGCCAAAAAAAGATGGTCGCTCAAGATTTTCCCGCGCACAAAAGAGGCAAGGCTATCTGATGGAAATATTTAGTAGTTATATGATGGGGAGGCAAGTTTCATGTTTCGCATATTTTTCAAACGCACCTAACAGAAAACATCAAAACTTGCCTCGCTGTTGTGACCATTTTGTATGTGCCAATGCACTCATTCACATGCCATACGCTATGTTGTTTGTCGCGCGCCATGCAAAGCAACCAAGGAAAGTTCATCTTACCCAGCTGGATAAGCGATGAGTCCAGTATGATGGTCGCAACTCAGCGAAGCACCAGATGAGACAGAAAGACCGAATACCTTCTCCAACTTTGCCTGAAACAAAACACAATCAATGTTCTGTGTAGTACATACATAAGCGATACATACATACATACACACATAAGCGATACATACATACATATTATGTACCTACACATATTGCTTGCACCCACAAAATTTAGGGGTTGTCACAAACTGACCCCTCTATTATGCGTTCTTTTAAGATAGGGCACCAAAAGGCACTGAAAAAATATAGAGGGACGTCAGTTCGCTACTGCCCAAAAATCTTAGTGCAAGTAGTGGATATTCACAAATGTAGCTGGAGTAGGCCAATATTTTTCCATTTCCAAATCATCAGCGCATTGCCAGCTTACATTGCCACACTCAGACAAATTTTCCACCAGCTCATCTTGCAGCAGAAGCTGCCGCTGTTTCTCGCTACTGACAATAATCTTGCGCGTTCTCAGACGTCTTTCCATTATTCTTGAGCAAGCACTCCAACTCCATTCTCATGGATAAGATGAACGAGATTGCACCGAAATTCTTGAAAACGGATGGAATAAACTTTCAACATGTCAGAGTCAATCCATCGGCCAATGCCATTTTATACTTCAATAGTGTCCCAGTTCTGATTCTATACTGATTCTATAGCTTCTGAGCTGTCACAATCGAATGGCAGCATACAATCTTGATCAATCGAAAATCTGTCACAGATCCGTGAAACAGATCAAACTGATCTAAGAAGCGAAAGTACGTAGAATGGAGAGTGTTGTACGTACTTTTAGCGCAAGAAATAGTACTGCTGTGCAAATATTCAAACCCCATCGATCGACAGACAACGCCATTCAACAATCCAAGTAGTAAACTCGCTGAAAATTCAATCTTGCTGGAGGCAAGGTCAGAGGACAAGGAGGTAAAAGAGAGGACTTCTGACGAACGAAAGAATAAATCCAAATCGCATACTGTGCGTGCATTAGGGCTCCTCGTACATACGCATGCATATTGTACACGTACATACGCGCCAATAGCCTACCGCACAGAGGCGAAAGGCTAAAAGCGCCAGCAAAGGTCCTTGTTGAGTAGTCCTTTCTTTTCTTCACGCGCGACACTTCACAGCCCAGTGTCACCTCTCTCTATCCTTGCCCTCCTCGTAGTCTACTGGACAGAACCCAATTATTGGAAGGCAATTTCCGGTTGTCCAACGCAGAGTGGTTGGTTGGCTGTAGGTAGCTTCTTGTCAAATACAGACCCAGTCTCTTTGTTCTTCCCTTTGTCCCGCACAGCTATTATTTACTCACAAGCGGTGGTCGTCAGTCAGCGATCATTTGTCTCCCGTAGTACGCGCTTCTTGCGCAAGAACTAAAGGTCGCACGCACCCATCTTTTACTTACATCGCTACCCATCTTTTACTAACAATCAGGGAGGAGCCATGCAGAAGTAATAACTAAAGGCTCACGATAGATAGGTAGATGTTTCTGCAATTGTTCCAACTGTTAGTCACCGCTCATTCACAAGGTAGCTGCGGAAATTTGTTCAGCAACGCACGACCAAAACAGCCCAGGTGAACAGATACAGATCGTACGTATGTATGTACAAGTGTACATTACATACGTACGTACTATATTATCAACAAAAGTATGTAAAGTACGTGTTCGCATAGTGTAGTCTCAAAGCGCTAGAATTTTGATTTTAGCCAACGTCGCAAACTAGAAACTGGCCACAGTAGCAGCATTCATTTGCGTTGCTACAACATATCACCAGTACGAATACCATGCAGAAAAGTGAGCCAAGCACCGAAAGCTAGATTTTCCAACAGATCAGTGAAACCAGCTCAGCATCAACAGTGGCCGGTGTTGATGGCTAAGCAAAAGCCGACAAAACTGGCACTATGCAGCACAGCACACGGTCAAGTCAATGGGATGGGGAGAAGGCAGAAGCTCGCTCTCAAGCGGTATCAGATCAGAGTGGAGGATTACCATTGCCGTCATTTCAATGTGAGCCAGCATCAAGGCTGCTCTAGAAAGTTGAAGCCAGATGAGACGGAATAAATCAGCCTGTAACCTTCAGGCGGGCAAAGAAAAAGACCCCCATGAATGATTCAACGTCTCGACGACCATTATTAGCCACAGAGCTGCCCATCATATCCACAACTGCACACCTATACGTACGTAGTGCGTACGTACAGTACTGTATACAATACGTGTACCCATCCCTACAGAACAAACCATATCATACAGAGATTGCCTGCGCGTGTGTGTACGTACTATCATATCTGTTAGCACGGCTATAGGTGGATACTGCTTTGAAGAGCATGTTTGGCTGAGGAAGGAACAGAGTTTTATTTGCACAGCGAAGCTTGGAGAGGACACGAGAAAAAGTGAGGGCACATCCCACCCAAAATGCCAAAACAGATCACGAGTTCTCATGTGAGTTACGAGCCATAGTAGAAGTTTTACGGGTTGTTATGCAGGAAAGCAGATCATCGAAGCTTATAACTTCTCATGGCACATGTTCATATCATAGCAAAGTTCAGGGATAACAGTACCCAGGTATGTACTGTACGTGCAGTACATGCCCACCGTACCGCACGTACTAGTACGACAAGACGTATGAAGTGCTGCCCGCATTACCTCATCAGATGTGAGATCATTATTATTCTTAGCCACGTAACCATTAGTTCGAAGAAATTTGGTAGCTCCTAATCGTCTACGGGTTGAGCTGCTCATTGTATTAGTCGGTTTAGGTACAAAATAGCACTGGGAAGGTCCGAAATAACTGTTATGCCGTACAAGCACAGCAGAACGAACAATTTTACCACCAATGACGTAACCTTCATTTCACATTTACATCCTGGACAATCAGATAATAGGCATTGCCACAGTTTTTCATCCACGATTCACCGAGCTTGTCCTATCTCGCATAACTGTGCCACAAAGTCCTCGAACGCACACTTGTACATATACGTATGTATGTACTGTTCGTACATAAGTTCACAGATATAATCTGGCGTTGCGCAGATATGAACACAACCTCGCATATTACGATACTCACACGCCGCATAATTTTAACGGAAGTTTCCACCCAACAGGTAGGTTCGTACGTGTACGTACGTACCATCACACAGAACGGGTATGAAATGAACAGCCGTGCACGAAACAAACGCACGCGTTTTCCGCCATTCATTACTGTGTGTACGTAACCTATGCGCTGAGTGTCATGTCGGCTGTCATCAAAGACCGGGAGAAACAAGTGTCAAACTTTCGGCGCGCAAAACTTTCTCTGTCTCATGCCTCTGCGAGAAACTTCAACAAAACGATGCAAGCCATTTCTCTGTCAAATAAAGTGCGTACGGACGAAGAAAGTACGGTACAGAGGGGTAAGTTGGATGCCATGCGTTCTTCTCCAGAAACTATGGTGGGTAACTAGCCGGTTGGGTAATGCACTGATTGGGTTGCACAGCATACAAAGCTGCTTTATGGTCAAAAACTACAAGATGACGAGAAATACGTCGGACTATCCCTAAATTACACCGTCCAACTTACCCCACACTACCCCAAACGTACGTGTGATGATTCGAGGCATTACCATGCTCAGTTTCGCTCGCAAAATGTCGCCAGTGATTCTTAGATCATCTCCATTATCTGATATTTGATTCAAACCAACTGACAGAAAAAGTGTCGCGTACTCTCGGTCACCAGTCACCGACCAAAAGAAAAAAGCTATAGGCAATGGTAATAGAATACAAGCTACAGCTACAGCTACCTACCGGTTCGGTTTAAGACTATCGTCGCTTGCAAAACTGCAAACTACGAAAGCCGAAAGCCTGCCGAAATGCTTCAACACTTTAGCAGTCCGACACTACAACTACCGGAGCTAGGCTACCTCGGACAACTAAAGCATAGCCCTACGTCGTAATATACGTACGTACATACATACGTATACTTCCGCAACTATTGCGTACACACTGCAGTGTCGACAACAGATTGACAGCTAACTAACATAGGTAGCTGTAGCCAGCTAGACAGTAAAGTCGGAAGTCACGGATGGTCAAAGAGTGTGTAATGTGCACATACAGTACTTCGTGTACCAAAAGATGGTACCTGCTATCTCCATACCCAGTGGAAAAACTCAGCAATGTTTCTGATTTCTATTCTTTGCCGGTCCCTTACGAACGTTTGTCCAAACTTTGTGTGAGGCACACCTGTTTTGCAAAATGGGGTATAAAATCGGCTGGCACATCAGGGGAGGGTGCAGCCTGGCCACTTTATGCTGTGGCAGGCAATTCTGTGCGATGTACCTACAATACATGTACATTATCTACCTGCGCGTACCTACATAAGTATGTACAAAGAAATACCTATTCTTTGAAGGCAAAGAAAATCGTTCAGTGTCAGTCAAGTGTTTTCGCCTATAAATCGTGCGTAAAGAGACAGAGAAGTGCGTTTTGCGACCTTCTAAGACTCTCACACACAAACCCCAAACGACAACGAACGATAATATCGACGCAACAAAAAACACACAACACAACATAGGGCGACGATGTGAAAAGGTATGAAAGAAAATGGCTTCTAAACTGAGAGCAAATTGGCAGTTGCAAAAAAGTCTGCGCCCCTATGCGCATAAAAAAACACAAATTTAGGTAAAAGAACGAAAAGTAGATTCGTTCGTACGTACTGTATGTTCCAAGCAAGGAAACCTCAATGGCTTCAGACGATCCCCTTATAGCTCTCAAGCACAATAGGACCAGATATAAAAAGTATCGTTTCCGCCAAGAAAAAAGGAAATTTCATTAAGCCACACCCAATCTCATGCATCAAAGCTCGTGAATCAATAATGTCTTTTGCTTGTACCAATCTAATCCGCTTTCCAAAGAAAAAACGCAGTTCCCTTTTTCGTGAGGCAAAAGCCTAGAATACCTCAGATAGCTACTGTACATACGTTCTAAAATCGACAATGGAAATATGCCTTGAACCGCCCTGTGCCAGCTCTGCCTAACTAATGCTGAGAAATTCTTCTGTTTACATACGGGCTAGTTTGCAAATTCGCGTAGAGTATGTGTACACATACGCATGCGCATGTATGTACATACGATACGGGAGGAGCTAATCTCCAGGATATGTGCACGCCCCCTTTTCCTCCCTCGCTTTTTTATCTGACAAATCCCTTGACACAGCTTCTTTCTTTTGACAGCTTCCGCAAATATTGTATCACTACACGCGCTTCGTTATGTACGTAAGCGTATGCGAAGTTTGGCGTGACACATGCTTCTATAAATTGGCATGAGCCATGAGCCAGTTAAGAAGAAGGCAATGTAGGCTGGCAATGTGTAAGCCAGTAAAGGTCAAAGTGTCACTCAGCGGCATATCTTGCAGTACAAGTTTGGGCAAAAAAGCCGCGTAGAACGACGAAAATCATAGCTGATGTAGCTGTACCTATAGGGTTGTAAGGGTATGTCACCTTAGACATCCACAATTTTACGCTGATGGACTGTGCACAATTTTGACAAGACTAAAGGCATATTCACATAGATAGAGTTTCGCGCCTGTGCTTTTCCGCTTTGCACACAGCAAACTAAGTAATCCAAAAAACCTGGAAATGGAAAAGCGTAACGCGTGAAGCTTCCTATGTGAATACAGCAAAAATCTTTGTAAACACTCAGTACTGTACGGTAAAAACCGAAAATGTGGGGTAAAACTGGGCACCTGCCTAGTATTCGAAACTTGCGTCATGAATCCTTGGCGTGTATCAACAGAAAACACCATCACAGCAAACAAAACAACAAAAGCAACAGCCCGAAAGACGACCACCCCACAGAACACCAACAAACACACAAAACACAAACCTTGTTTGTTCCTCTTGCTTTTTCTGTTTACAAATTGTAAAGGACTTATAAAAGGGTATAATGGGGTAAACCAAGCCACCTACATAGAAAGGACTTTCAGTCCTTGGTGAGCGAGGTTTACCCCACAGTACCCAACATGGAAACATTACTGCACGTTCAAACAACGTTCGACGTCTAGATTTATCATTTATCAGTTCTGATGACGATTGATTTGCAAGAAAGCGTCGGCGTCCAGAATTACCCCTGTCCGCTTTTACCCCACAGTACACAAAATACCCCATGTACCCCACATTACCTGTCCCTGAGAGGTAGCTTGTTCCACCGTGGTCAGTTTTACGTTGCTCTTCGATCTACGTAAGCCCAGTTGAGAGGAAGAGGTCATGGCTGGCAGGAAAAACAGTCCAGTCAGTCGGTAGAGGTAAAAAGAGTGCAGAGGAAGAATTGCGCGGATGACGGTAGGCTTTGTGCCTACCGAGAAATGCTGATCATTTCGATTCTTGGTAGTTATTGCTTCGGACAATGATCAAACCTAAAACAGTCAATAAATGCATTTTTCCATAAAATTGAGTCAGATCCGAATGATTCAATTCAACCCTTTTAGCAGCGCTTCCATTTTTCTCTTCGTCTTAACTTTTTCTTGCCGTTTTGTGTCGTCTCTTGCATGGACGACTGAAGAAATGTGGTTCTTGCCTATGGACTGGAAAATGGCGCGCGTTCAAATATTTTTTGTACGCAAGCATGGCTAATACGCAAAAGTACCAGTATGTTTTGCGTGTGTCGGGTTGGGTTACTTCCAGTCTTTGACTTGTTTTCTGAAGAAAAGGATGTGAAATACTTTTGAAACTTATGTTGTATGAACAGGAGGAAAGCTCTTCATCTTTTCTTTGCACACTGAGGAGATAGGGTACCATGGGGTAAAGTCGGCCACCTAAGCAGATCTCAGGTACCAGTAGCTGGAAACATAGCAAGTACATAGTACACCATAAGATATGTCTATTGAAAGTTGGCCACCTATGAATCCAGTACTGCGGGGTAAAGTCGGCCAGCTCTAAGAACTAACTTGATTCTCAAGCATATTTTTGAGACTGTTGGGGCAAATTTCAGGGTGAGCCCAGTGGCAAGAGAGGCAGAACACATTGCCAAATTTGATCAGCTTGCTAATTGCTAGATAATCAACTCAAACTAGGAAGAACCTCACTGACGTTACAGTGTTGCAGTATCCTTCAGTACTGGGAGGTAAAATCGGCCAGCCAACTTTTCCCATCCTTCAGTACAGGCGTTAGGTGGCCGAAATTACCCCACTAAGTACTGAAACTGTTTTTTGCTATATCTCTAGTCCCAGTGGGGCGAATTGGTTGAAACTTCATCTGGGGGGTGGGGTAGGGTACGACGCCCCCTTGCCCCACTTACAGGGTGTTCATATATAATGTACAGGGTGTTTTTGCGCAATGTCTAAAGTTTGGTCATTTTTGACCTCTTTTTGAAAAACGTAACCCATGAGCTTGCTGTAGCTCAATAGCTCATTTGAAAGAGGATAGTTCAAGGAATCGAGTGATATCCAGCATGTCTCAATCGGTTGCAAGGTTGCCAAGATATACTGGTTTGAAGCTTAGGTGGCTGAAATTTCCCATGGCTGACTTTACCCCATGGTACCTATTGATGGTTTCTTTATAAATTCTGCTCTATATTTCGAAGAGGCCGTGTACATAAGATGCTTTCTGTGTTGATAGTTGGCAACCCTAGGCCAGTTGTTACTTTTGAAACTTGGTGTTGTTTGTATAACTGTTGTGTGTACCCATGGTAGTGTGTTCACAGTAATATTTGTGCATAGCCATGTTAGTAAATTGCTGGAAATAACGCCTGAAATAAGCGTAAAAAAGTGCACAAAAGCTACTTCTGCTTGAAACAACCCCAACAGCTCTTGTCTCATCTAAATACCATGGTACTGAACACTGTGCCACGGAACGACTTTGGCCATGCTTGCGTACACGGCCGAAAAACTTTCCAGTCCATAGGCAAGAACCACATTTCTTCAGTCGTCCATGTCTCTTGCTTTTTTTTTCTTTTTTGATTGCAGTTTTTGCCTAATATTTCTTCAAGATTTTCTTTACAGCGAGCAAAACGCCAAAACCATAGATTTTTGCAGGGGCGTCTAAAGTATCGCGATGGCGTATTTTACATACTCCAGGACGATTATCTAAAACCACGCCATTCGACGATTACTCCCACCATTCTTCACGCCCAACGTGTTGAAACATAGGAAACAGAGCACAAAACGCTACAATTATGGATGAAACATGAGATACACCGATTCTTTTGCTTGTAGGCGTCGTTTGCAATAGTATTATAGACTTCAGTTATCCTGATTCCAGCACCATACTACAAGTGTTTACATATAGGAGTTCAGAAATAGGCAGGAAAAACCAGCAAATTGGAAAATTTATATACGCAGAAAAAATTATAGATTGGCACAAAGGAAACTGAAAGAATCTTCATCTCCATCTCCATTTTTTTCAAATCCCCATCTCCATGTCCATCCCCAACCATCTCCAACTATTTCCACCATCTCCATCACCATCAATCTCCATCTTCATCAAAGCTTCTCCATTGCCATCAAATCTCCATCATCTCAATTTATTTCCACCATCTCCATTATCATAAAATCTCCATCCATCTCATTCTCCATCTTCATCAAATCTTCTCCATCTCTATCATCAAGAAATCTCCATCTTCATCACCTCCACCTACTTCCATCTCCATTGGGCAACAGGGACTAATGGTAAAGCAGGGGTCTGGGGCTGAGCAGGGAATATGGATATGGGGATAGAGAGTCGGGGGGGGGGGGATTGGAAAAATGGAGATGGAGATGAAAAGGATTCTTTCAGTTTCCTTTGTGCCAATCTATAATTTTTTCTGCGTATATAAATTTTCCAATTTGCTGGTTTTTCCTGCCTATTTCTGAACTCCTATATGTAAACACTTGTAGTATGGTGCTGGAATCAGGATAACTGAAGTCTATAATACTATTGCAAACGACGCCTACAAGCAAAAGAATCGGTGTATCTCATGTTTCATCCATAATTGTAGCGTTTTGTGCTCTGTTTCCTATGTTTCAACACGTTGGGCGTGAAGAATGGTGGAGTAATCGTCAAATGGCGTGGTTTTAGATAATTGTCCTGGAGTATGTAAAATACGCCATCGCGATACTTTAGACGCCCCTGCAAAAATCTATGGTTTTGGCGTTTTGCTCGCTGTAAAGAAAATCTTGAAGAAATATTAGGCAAAAACTGCAATCAAAGAAAAAAAAAGCAAGAGACATGGACTACTTAGAATGTGGTTCTTGCTGATGGGGATGGAAAGTTTTCTGGCCGTGACGCAGATGGGCCAAGTTGTTCCGGTGGACAGTGTTCAGTACCATGGTATTTAGATGAGACAAGAGCTGTTGGGGTTGTTTCAAGCAGAAGTAGCTTTTGTGCACTTTTTTACGCTTATTTATGTTATTTCCAGCAATTTACTAACATGGCTATGCACAAATATTACTGTCGAACACACTACCATGGGTACACACAACAGTTATACAAACAACACCAAGTTTCAAAAGTAACAACTGGCCTAGGGTTGCCAGCTATCAACACAGAAAGCATCTTATGTACACGGGCTCTTCGAAATATTTACAGCAGAATTTATAAAGAAACCATCAAAATAGGGTACCATGGGGTAAAGTCAACCATGGGAAATTTTCAGCCACCTAAGCTTCAAACCAGTAGATCTTGGCAACCTTGCAAACCGATTGAGACATGCTGGATATCACTCGATTCCTTGAACTATCCTCTTTCAAATGAGCTATTTAGCTACAGCAAGCTCATGGGTTACGTTTTTCAAAAAGAGGCCAAAAATGACCGAACTTTTTAGACATTGGCGCAAAAACACCCTGTACATTATATATGAACACCCTGTAAGTGGGGCAGGGGGTACCTAACCCTACCCGCCCAGACGAAGTTTCAACCTCACTCCGCCCCACTGGGACTAGAGATATAGCAAAAAACAGTTTCAGTACTTAGTGGGGTAATTTCGGCCACCTAACGCCTGTATGAAAGGATGGAAAAAGTTGGCTGGCCTATTTTACCTCCCAGTACTGAAGGATACTGCAACACTGTAATGTCAGTGAGGTTCTCCCAGTCCTAGTTGATTCCTTACCAATAGGCAGCCAAAGTCATTTCCTGTCTGAATAGCAGCTCCTCTTGACAGCTACAGCTTGTGCAGGTGAAGGCTCAGCTGAATTGAAGGAAGTCCTGTGAACAGCCAAGGTGGTGCTATGCAGGAGGTAGTAGTGGTGATAGATCTGCACCTGTGTTCCTAGACCTCAGATCTCACTGTTGTGAGCCATGACCCACAACTAAGATCTTAACATCTAACAGGCACAGAGTGGGTACTGGTTCCTGTAACCCACAGATGATTGGATGGAGCACCAAGTTGCTGGAATGTTCACAGCTGCAGGGGCATGCAGCTGACTTCTTCAATGTAGCGGCTCTGGAGTCTGCACAGCTAGCACAACCAGCTATTGGCTCCAAGGAGGTAGCAGATAGTAGCAGGTAGAATCTTGAGCTCTCCTTCCTAGGGGAAGTGCTGCCAGCATTAGGCCAAAGCCCTAAAGCTGGAGTCCTTTCCCATACTGGAAGTACAGTAGACTGATGTAGCAGCTGAGTGCAGGACTGGACTGCAGTGTACAAGCTAGTCCATTAGAGGGATACCCCAAAGAGGCACCATCCATGGATGACTTGTAGCAGCTGAAGAGTGAAGTACAGTCCAGCTCTCAATGTCATTGTCCAAGCTTCAAATTTGATCCAAGTAAGTCAAAGCCTGGCTATTCTTTAGCACAGGAACTTGGAGCACTTGGGCAGTGCTTTGAAAGAGAATTTCCAAGTAAAAGCGTCACTTGGAGATGCTTGGAATGGTCAACTTGGAGCAACTTTGAAATGCTTGGAAGAACTTGGACCTTTTGTTTACTCTTTCTCGCCTTCTGGCGTCCCTTTTCCACTCCTCTAATCTGGACTTATGTAATTAGAAGGGGGCTTCGCCTCGCGCTCGCATCCCTTCTTTCGCATAATATAACACGGCTCATATTAAGCCTGTGGCCCTTTCCCTGTGTGAGAAAACTTTCTTTTGGCAGCTGTCTTCTGTTTCACCTCTCCCTCCCATCTCCAGGTTTTTCTTTCCCATTATGTACCTACCTACATACTGTAGTGACTATAGAGTAAAGCATTACTTCCCTCCTATCGAGAAATCTGATAGGTAGGCTACCTCACATATGCACAGTGCATTGCCATGCTGGCTTCTAATCAGGCTGGCGTGGGTTAGCGAGAAAGAAAACAAGATGCGAAAGGTCAACTTTGAAGGACTTGGACTAGCTTTGATCCAATTGGAGCGTCACTTGGAACTTCTAGCACTTTCGTATCAAATTTGATCCAATTTGAAGCTTGGACAATGACTTTGAGAACCTATCTGTAGCTGAGCTGGTAGAAGAAGTTCCTACAAGCAGGTATGATACATATAATATGATAAATACATGTGCGTTTTCTTTTGCATGCACATTACACAGAGCAATACAGCTAAACTGAACGAAGTAAATAAA
>JASAMW010003897.1:0-23495 GCA_030247985.1 Epsilonema sp. ZAB3_2
TATCCGCTAAACGTCCGAAGGTATATTTCTTATACATTTGCAAAAATTTTATCGACATGCGATTCCTGCTTTTTGATGTCGAGTTGGCTGGTTATCGACAGAGTCATATCGACATTTCGTTTGTCGATATTATTTCGGCCTAGTACTACGAGATCGACATGTGACCCTTGTCGATATTATCGTGATTTTTGTGTCGAGTTGACACGGCCGCTATGTCGATATAATGTTGTTTCACATAGGTGATAATAGGTGATAGGTGATAGGTGATTCGATATAATTTTGTTTCACATTTTGTTTCATTCGACATAGGTATCTTGTATTTTTGTCTGATCGACACCCAAAAAAAGCAATGCCCTCGTGTCGATAATACATTGACCTATCGACAAAAACACGTTAAGAAAGGTTTTCTGTAGCGGTTGCATAGTACGTGGAAGGGGGGTACTTTTTGTAAATCGAGATAATATGCCTATCGGATTCCCCATCAAAAACTGCATATGTAGATGAAGTTTTACGAAAAAATTTGTTCAGGCATCATCGAGATATTCATGGGTAAAGGTGGGCAGGTCGCATTTTTGCCGTTTTTCAACGTTTTTAGCCATATTTCAGCAACCGAAGGGCTTAGAGGGCTACAATTTGGTACACACATACATCCCATAGGGACCCAAGTCTGGACCAATTTTGAGCCCAATCGGCCACCTGTTTGGCGAGATATAGCGTCACAAAGTGCATTTTCTGTATATTTTGCACCTGTTGCAAATTTAGTTTTTTGAATACCACGGCGCGAATACATGCCCTGCACGGGGTAAAATTTTGACAGAAAGTAGAGAAGGGTTAGGCCTAAAACTTTAGTACTACCGCAAAAAATCTCTATAATTGGAATTGGGACTACAGTCCTCCTGAATGGTGAAAAATGCAGAAAAAATTTTCCCGACTTTTTTATTTTTCAAGATAAATGAGCAATACCACTGAAACATTTTCCTCGTAAGTAGCCTATCTTATGTAGAATTTTATGTAGATTTCAAAAATGAAATTGTTTTTCCCAAAAAATTTAACCCCTAGCATATAATTTTGCAAAAGTAGTATATTTTTGTGAATTTTGGGTAAGGGTTTGAATTTTTTGGGAAAAGCAATTTTATTTTTTAAATCTACATCAAATTCTACATAAGATAGGCTACTTACGAGGAAAAAGTTTCAGTGGTATTGCTCATTTATCTTGGAAAATAAAAAAGGCGGGAAAATTTTTGCTGTATTTTTCACTATTCGAGAGGACTGTAGTCCCAATTCCAATTATAGAGATTTTTTGCGGTAGTACTAAAGTTTTTAGGCCTAACCCTTCTCTACTTGCTGTCAAAATTTTACCCCGTGCAGGGCATGTATTCGCGCCGTGGTATTCAAAAAACTAAATTTGCAACAGGTGCGAAATATATAGAAATGCACTTTGTGACGCTATATCTCGCCACACAGGTGGCCGATTGGGCTCAAAATTGGTCCAGACTTGGGTCCCTATGGGATTTTTCCGCGTGCCAAATTGTAGCCCTCTAAGCCCTGCGGTTGCTGAAATATGTCTAAAAACGTTGAAAAACGGCAAAAATGCGACCTGCCCACCTTTAGCCATCAATATCTCGATGATGCCTGAACAAATTTTTTCCTAAAACTTCATCAACATATGCAGTTTTTGATGGGGAATCCGATAGGCATATTATCTCGATTCACAAAAAGTACCCCCCTTCCGCCTATACTACAGGCTACTCTCAATCCTTACAGAAAACGTCTCTTAATATCGACACCGTCCAAAAAATAATATCGACATCGCGACAAAAATCCAACATGTTTTTTTCCGTGTCGAGTTGACACCGACAGGCCTGTGAACTCGACATGGCCTCCGTGTTGAGTTCATTGGGTCGGACGTTTAGGGGATATACAATAGGTATTCAAATACATGGAGCAGTCGGTACCACATACAATAGGTAAGCGCATACATGGAGCGGTCGGTACCGTATACAATAGGTAAGCGTATACATGGAGCGTTCGGTACCGTATACAATAGGTAAGCGTATACATGGAGCGTTCGGTACCGTATACAATAGGTCAGCGTATACATGGAGCGTTCGGTACCATATACAATAGGTAAGCGTATACATGGAGCATTCGGTACCGTATACAATAGGTAAGCGTATACGTGCAGCGTTCTGTACCATATACAATAAGTGTATACATGGAGCGTTCGGTACCGTATACAATAGGTCAGCGTATACAGGGAGCGTTTGGTAAAATATACAATAGGTCAGCGTATACATGGAGCGTTTAGTACCGTATACAATAGGTAAGCGTATACATGGAGCGTTCGGTACCGTATACAATAGGTAGTGTATACATACATGGAGCGTTCGGTACCGAATACAATAGGTCAGCGTATACATGGAGCGTTCGGTTCCGTATACAATAGGTAAGCGTATACATGGAGCGTTCAGTACCATATGGCATTACATGGAGCGTTCCCTCAAATCCTGCAGGTAAGCGTATACATCCCTCAAGCTTCCACAAAAGTCGTACACCCTGGGTCGGTGTGGACAGTTGGAAAAATCCAGGCGCTGTCTATGCGCCGCACGTGAGTGCGGCCGCGCCACGCCGCCGCTGCAAGAATGCAGCACGCGCGCGTAGACAGCGTTGCAAAACGCGCGCCAAAATAGTCCGCTATTTTCGCAACTGTCTACACGCGCGCCACACTTTGTGCACGCGGCGCATAGACAGCGCCCGGATTTTTTTCAAACTGTCCACACTGACCCAGGATGTACGACTTTTGTGGGAGCTGCGTGGCATGGAGCGGTCGGTACCATATACAATAGGTATTCAAATACATGGAGCGGTCGGTACCATATACAATAGGTAAGCGCATACATGGAGCGGTCGGTACTGTATACAATAGGTCAGCGTATACATGGAGCGTTTGGTACCGTATACAATAGGTCAGCGTATACGTACATCGAGCGGTCGGTACCACATACAATTATGTAATCGTATACATGGAGCGGTCGGTACCGTATACAACTCAGAAAGCCGCGATCTGAAGGAAAAAGAAGAATGTCCACGTTTTGTCGAAACCTCGCAAACATATGTACGTCCATGTTTTTTTCGGAAATACAATACATGGATGATGGATGTATGTTTGCGATGCGAGATCCTATGGTACCTCCTCACATCGTCCACACTCACCTTCTCCCATACTTCTCCACTATCTATACTAAGCTACTTGTAAGGGCTTTTCAATCCTGTTTGGCCCGACGGGACAAACAGCCGCCTATCTGAGCAGTCCGGCCAGTCTCGCCATTCCCCAGTTACCGCTCCCACCTCCCTATGCCACCGATACTCTCACCCGCACATCTGGCTACCATCTCTTATCGCCCTGCTCATCCCCTGGCCCCCTTCTTTGCCTCCGCCAACCCACCATACCTCGCACCCATCTAGACATATTCATTTTTCTATACGCAGCTTGTTGGCTTGTATCTCTGGCGGGACGGCAGGTAGCCATGAGATCTGCACATTATCAGGCGTGGTTTCCGCCGACCTATCTCAAGGTACCTTGCTTTTCAAATTCTCTCTACAATTGATGAAGTTATAAGCAAAATGCTTCGAATTTTAGTGCTGTCCACAACGGAGTGGACACCACTAAAATTCGAAGCATTTTGCTTATAACTTCATCAATTCTCGCTAAAAATAGAAAAGCAAGGTACCATGAGATAGGTCGGCGGAAACCACGCCTGTTCATGTACAGATCTCATGGCTACCTGCCGTCCCGCCAGAGATACAAGCCAAAAACCTCGAAAATTGGCCCCTGAAGTGGACCTGTACTAAACGGAAACTTCAACAGCTTGTAACAGCGCAACCAGCGATTTTCGAACATACAATATATACATCAAATGAAAGCTTAGAACTTGCTCTATCACCCCAGCATAGCAGCCTTACCTGCTGGATTTCGCCACGGCGAACCCCTTTAACTGGCCAGTTGGCGCCAAAATGGAAATTTTCAATTGCTCAAAGAAAGCCGGTCAAATCCAAGCCGGCCGGTTATTTCAACCGCCCGGTTAACCGCCCAGTTAGCAGGCCGGTCAAACTTGGTTTGCACGAAGAAAATAACCAGCCGGTTAACCGGCCGACTCTAACCTACCTCGGTAGGTAGATTATTCAGTGGGTTACCAACAAATACGCATTGAACGCAGTATGTCGGAGTTGGTATAAACGTTGTAGGAGAGATTATGACTTTTCTGAGCAACCGCAGCTTATTTTCTCACTGGAGAGGCTAGATAATGGCATTACAAGTCAAAAAACAAAAGTTGCGGAAATCTATTCCAAATCACTTCGCATCATGATAATAATTGTTTGTGGTGCTAACTGGCTGAAATAGCTTGTATTGTACTACTCTTTTGCGCAATGCTTCCAACAAATTCTGTCCCTATGTATACAACACGCAACCGCCCGGTTAACTGGCCGGTTACGTAACTGGGCGGTTAAATTTTTTGAACAAGTCTAAATAACTGGCCGGTTAGCTGACCGGCCGGTTATGCCATAACTGGCTAGCTAAACTAGCGAGTTTTGTGCAAACGGGCCCTGCTGTTGCCACTTGCCACAAAAAATCAGAAAAAATATTGAAAGGAACAAAGAAGCTTTCGTACCAAATTGCACTTAGCGTGGTAGGAAGAAAATACGTAATATTGCTCAATTTACCGGCGCTAAGCCAAAGCATAATGAATAAGTAGCCAAACACGTGGTATACAGTCACCAGAACCGATAACCTACTCTCACGCAAGATGACCAATCTTTTACGAGACCAATGACTAGTATGAATGCAGCAACATGAGGATGTTTTCGAATTACGTGTTTTCCAATAATTTACAGTAGGCCCTACATACACCGATGCGAAGATCAAGTGTGAGGTTGGTTGGCAGGCGGCGATAATTTTTTTGCTCTTTTTTGCTTTCCAGGTTATGGCCAAACTTGCATCTCCACACCTGCCTTTAGCTCGATGGTGGCAGGGCTAGGTGTCACAATTTTGACATCGATCGTCACGGTAGGATACACACTTCTGAATCGCCGGAAGCAAGCTTCATCCATTTGAAGCGGTGCATTTGAACTCAAGGGGATGACGGTGCCTTGGCAGACAATGGTGTCATCTCTAGTCTGCGTGGCAATAATGCCAGTATTTTAGAAACCAAAAGAACTTGCTCATATCTGCTGAACGTGTATTGCATCACAAGCCAAATCGTGCACAAATATGAACATACTGTGTACATGTAGGTGGTACTTTTATTGTTGATCGTACCGTGCCCAATGTGGTTGCTGATGCTGACGTGTGATTCGTAATTACGTAGCTACCCGTATGTACTACTTGTTCCGCATTGTGTTCTGTACTGTAGGGTACGTACGTACTTACATACCTATGTACTACGAATGCATGTATGCACTGTAACAAGTAGTATGGGTAGGTGGATAGGATACGTACATAAGTATGTTGCTGTATGTACATGTGATGTACAGTCTGTTTCGTAATCGTACGTAACTACGTACTATTCAAAGCACCTGAGACCTCAGGCTGTTGGCGCGTTCACCAGACATCCGTACGGACGTACGTCCGACGTATCTACATACAAGAAGCATGTACTCCTAGATCGTCAGACGTATTTAGGAGTACACGATTCATGTATGTAGATACGTCGGACGTACGTCCGTACGGACGTCTGGTGAACGCGCCATGTGTGCGTGATATTCTTTGTGAAGAACTTAGCATTTCTTGGCAGCCACAAGTTTGTATTCTTTCTACTATTGTACACATATTGTGACGTCAAAAAATTCATGCATTCATACAAAAATACGTACATACGAACACTGGGGTGGATCCCACACTTTAACACAAAGGAAAGAACACATCTGGAGCATGCCATACTGTGTGACCAATGTCAGTCAGTTTATTGTGCCCCAGTTCTGCTCGCCCTCAATGATTTGGCCAAATATTCCAGCATCATCTCATCGAAATTTCCACAGTCCCCACGACGGTCAATCGAATGCGATACCAGGTTTCCGTCAGACTTACACACCATCAGTCCTACGCCAATCGGAGAGCCATGTTTCATCAGCACAGTTCTCACGGCAGCTCGTATCTCTGCAATCACCACAGAATCTTTCCTGTTCTGCTCCATCTGTTGTGGAAAATCATCCAGTTGTACTCCTCCAATCATTCCACCATTTCTTTCTTCACCTTCCACCATAGAAATAGCTGGAATACCATCGCTATTTCTGATTGCAGTTGATGGCCCAGCATTGTCATCATCATAAGGCTCCGTCTTGATTTGTTGATCATAAGCTCCATGATGTAGAGAGGTGGATGGCATTTGTACGTGGTTATGGTCAGCTGCAGGTTGGAGAGTAGCATGCAGTTCGGCAGCGGGTAAAAATGTGTTTCCATCGCGCTGACGTTGCAGACAGCGTCGTTCATCAAAGTACGGCGATCGCGATGCCCATTTTCGAGAACGTACAACCTCCGCTGGTTCTAGTAGTACATGTTGTCTCTTTCGTTTCTTGTTCACTGCTTTCACACTCACTACTATTTCTGAATCCAGCGATTTTGACCTTCTCCCTTGCTCCTCATGCACTGTATTGCTATCACCACTCGTGCGCATCTCATCTGGCAATGGCTTCAGGTCATTGCCACCAGAAACTGATCCACCGTCAAGTGGTCGCTGTGCACAAGAAGCCTCCAGAAGCATCACTCCTCGCTGTGCGTATCGCAGCATTACTCGCTCCTTACAAGTCGCATGTGGTTCACTTTCCGCCTGGCTGTTCGTTGCCGTTGCAATTTCTGATTTGATCTCAGCCGGACTTCCTGTGTCGTCCTCCTCAATATCGGGATCGGGTTCCTCATTGTCCTGTGCCGGTTCTTTAGTTTCTTCCAGAGCCTGTTCCTCATTCGCTGCTTGCCTTCGTTTCTTTCGGGACACCAACTTCATTTGGTTGCGCCTTTTCCTTGCTGCAATCATTCGCAACCTGTTCACTCTGGCCACTTCTGGAGAAACGAATGTGACCGCTGGACGCTCCACTGGGACAGACGTTGAAGCTGATGCCATAATCATAAACCAGGCTAGTTCCCTTTTCACAAACTCATCCTGAAAGCAAGCATCCGGAAGCAATTCTAATGCATTCTACATTATTTTACAATAATAATCCATCATTACCGTCCATGCATCATTACATCGACAAATCCACGTTTGACCCATCGAAAAGATCAGCAGAATGACGTGTTCCGTCCCGAACGGAACGAAGACTTACCGTTGTAAAAACAAATGAAGACGAGGACGAAACGCAACGCGACGGTTGCCAGTGTTGTGAGCAAAAGGCAACGAGCCGTTCACAATGATACGCAAGCAGAAATACTAACGGAAAATCTTGATTCCGCCCACTTGAAATGGTGAGAACGTAAGAAAATAAGCAGAAGACGGATAAAATTTTATTTTTTATAGGGCAGGTGTGGCAAAGATTTCCCACAGTGAAGGCGAGGATCGATTTTTCAAATTGCCTTCCGTGAACTTATGCAGTTTTACATGCTGAATCCATCCCACCCACCTGTCTCGACGCGATTTTGCCTTCTCGCAGAGAAAACCTACTTGTACAGCGTGTTTCATATCGTTTTCACACAATTTATTGCGAAACGCCCTTTGCAAGTGGGTTTTCTACACGAGGAGGCAAAATCGCGTTGAGACAGGTGGATAGAATCAATTCAGCATGTAAAACTGCATAAGTTCACCAAAGGAAATTTGAAAAATCTATCCTCGCCTACACTATGGGCACATCTTCGCCACATTCGATGGGTCAAACTTGGATAAAAAACCATGGACATATCAACTATTTCAAACCTAATTATCGCTTCGCAACATCGCAACATAACTAAAGCTGGGTTGTAGCCGTCGTTTACTGCTTACTGAATCAACATTTTCTAATGGGACAATGCAACAAAAACGAAACAAACTTTTTCAACGCAACAGAAACTCATTAACTATTGTAACACTCCACATCAAAAGGTTACGCTTGAACGCGTCAGTGTCAACATGTATCGTCAAATCATTCCAGGAAGAGGTTGATACTGTAATGTTCCGCGTATAGCCCCCTCTCGTGTATAAGCCCCCCTCGTGTATAGCCCCCCCTAATCGGCCACTAACGTCTTTTGCCCTCGTGTATAGCCCCCTATTGCGAACCGCGAAAAGCAAGAGAAATCCAGTGTTTTTGAGCTAAAAACAGCGTTTTTGAGGTGTTTTGACGCATAGGAGTTTATCTGCACCTCATTTGGACCAGTTCTGATCATTTTGCAAGTGATATTTCTTCAAGGGAAAATTTTTGGTAGCGAAAATTTCACAATTTTTCAAGTTAAAGTTGCATTTTTGATGAGTGGAGCTTGGAAGCGTGCCAAATAACCACCATAAACGAGTTCAGGAGGTCAAAAAACCTTACTTTTGGTACAAATGAAAAATGCCCTCGTGTATTGCCCCCCCTCGTGTATAACCCCCTCTCGTGTATAGCCCCCCCTAATCGGGGCTTACCATTTGTATAGCCCCATGGGGCTATCTACGGAACATTACAGTATTCTTCCCTTTACATGCAAGCTTCAATGCATAAATATCAGGTATTTCGCATTTATTGCAAACTCGAACTGTATGCTGGCAGAGATCGCGTCCCGGGTAATCGGAAGCGCGAATTACCTGCTCAAGCCTTTTCTGTCCTTCCCTACTCCATTTACCACCATCCAACTTCAAGTCCTTCAAATGCTTCCATGTCTTGATGGTGTCCAAGAGACGCAACTCATTTCGCTCACTCAACTGTGACTGGAACAGAGTCAATACGCTTCGTTGCTGCCGCAGTAGTGCAAGTGTGGAATCGATTGAAACCTCAGTTGGTTGCACAATCATATCAACACTAGAGAAGTTGTTGTCTACCCGTTTCACGTCAGCCTCTTGCAGCAAATTCAGACGAAGAAAGCCACTACAACCATCGTACTTGACCGGAAATAGCGGCAACAGCTCTCTAATGCCAGCCATATTCTTGTCGTTGCCGTCAATAATCAATTGCTTCAAGTTGGGCAACTTGGGAACCACAGACGCAAACATCTTGACAGCAGCAGGTGTCAGATCATAGTGAATATCCAATTTCAAGTGCCAAAGTGACTCCAGCTTCTCAGGTGACACCTCTGGGCGCTCAGGTGCACTTGGCCATGGGGATGTCATGTTGCAGTGAACTTGCCGTATCTCAAACATCTCATTCCCCGCAATGATGTTGAAGAATTTCCCCAAGCCACTTCCGTTTCCTTCATACACCCACTGCTTCACGTCATTTCTTTCCGTGATCATCTCGTCCCCTCTCGCTCCAACCAGCTTCTCCGCTTAAAGTTCGAACTCTCTTAACGATCTACGCTTTATACTATTCACTTGCTTCTTTCCGTACTACATAGAATAAAAGCTGGGCGAACAGGGACGGCCTTGAAAAGATCATTCATGCGCATATCGATCGATGCAGCCACCTTTACGTGCTTCATTGATGATGGCCATTTATGATATGTACGTACGTACTATACGTACAAACATATAATATTACGTCCCGTCATTTAGCTCAGTCAGTACTATCGACTGGGCACCGTCAATTTCCCTGATGCACTCCCTGAGCTTCAGATACGGCTGATACACTTCAGAAGCTGACTCGTAGGATACGTCAACTCCCTGCCATATCAGCCCTGCTGCCTCCCGTACATTGCCAAGGTGCTTTAACCCTCTTCGAAATCCCAGGTGCCCGCTTGTCCGTGGACACCCGACGGACGGGGTTTGCCCCGTCCGTGGGCGGGGTTTGTTTTTCAAGGGAAAACAAGGAAAAGTCGGCTTCCGTGGTAGTCTAGCAGTGTCTGAAGCTGGATGGAGCGGAGACTTACTTGCTTGAAGGACGCTTTTGATTTTCACACCTTGTACTGTACAGGGTGTTCATTATTTCGACTCGAAACGCGAATAGCTTATAGCTTTTGACGATGCGAGAATTTTAAAAAGTCATGTATGGCAAAGTTGCTTAGTTTTTGAAGACGAACAAAAGTGAATCAAGAAAATTTTAATTTAACCCCTCTCATAATAAGTGTTGGCCATGTACGACTTTCAAATGCACGGTAGGGGTTAAATTAAAATTTTCCTGATCCAGTTTTGTTCGTCTTCAAAAACTGAGCAACTTTGCCATACATTACGCATGCAAATTCCCACATGGTAAGAAAGTAATAGCTATGCATGTTTGGAGATGAAAATAAACGCGCATAGCTATTACTTTCTTACCATGTGGGAATTTTAAAAAGTTATGTATGGCAAAGTTGCTCAGTTTTTGAAGACCAACAAAACTGGATCAGGAAATTTTAATTTAACCCCTTCCGTGTATTTGAAAGTCGTACATGGCCAACACTTATTATGGTAGGGGTTAAATTAAAATTTTCTTGATTCACTTTTGTTCGTCTTCAAAAACTAAGCAACTTTGCCATACATGACTTTTTAAAATTCTCGCATCGTCAAAAGCTATAAGCTATTCGCGTTTCGCGTCGAAATAATGAACACCCTGTACAGTACAAGGTGTGAAAATCAAAAGCGTCCTTCAAGCAAGTAAGTCTCCGCTCCATCCAGCTTCAGACACTGCTAGACTACCACGGAAGCCGACTTTTCCTTGTTTTCCCTTGAAAAACAAACCCCGCCCACGGACGGGGCAAACCCCGTCCGTCGGGTGTCCACGGACAAGCGGGCACCTGAGATTTCGAAGAGGGTTAATACAGCCTGCTTCACGTCATTCCCTGTCAAGCTGGCGTAGTCTCCCAGATCGGTAACATTTCCTCCTCGGACGCCAAGCTGAACAATTTTCTTGGCCACACGGTCTAGTCGGTCTTGATTTTCTTCCAGCTTATGAGTGTCACCCCAGTTGGTCACATCTCCAATCAGTTGGGAGAAATATTGGCTCAGAGGCGGCTTGGTGATCCGCTGGAAAGCTTCTTCCTGGTACTTTCGGATCAAAAGCGCTTTCATTTGAGCGCATACTCGATCGATAACAGCCAAGCTTTTCTTGTCGATACTGCGCGGCTTCCTCTGAGCATCTGCTGCCACCTTCTCCGAATGCTTCCAGAGATCTTTCACCACCTGCGTCGTCTCCCAATCGAACACTTTGTGGTTCCGGCCAAACTGTTCGTGATGTATTTTTAGGCAGCACTTGTCGCAGATCAGCTGGACACATTTCGGACACCAGTTGATGTCCACAGCTGGCTTCTCCAGTTGACAGAGATCGCACTGGAGCATACCAAAGTGGACAGTGGGCAAGCTGGCTGCATCGTTCACCGTGCAACTCTGACGACACTGGGGACAGTCCAGTTGGTTTCCCCCAGCCAGAAGCCTCTCCAGGCAGATGAGACAGAGCTTGTGCTGTCCGTCGCATGGAAGGATCTTCATTGCGTCGACCTGCTCCTCACAGATGCCGCAAGTTCCCATTCCAGCAATTGCATGCAGTGCCGCAGCCGCCATTGATACATGAGCATTAATGAGCAAAATGAGCTATAAATATGAACGGGACGTACCATAATTATATGTTTGTACGTATAGTACGTACGTACATAATCATACAAAATGGCCATCATCACATGAAGCACCGTAAAAGGTGGCTGCATCTATCTATATGCGCATGAATGAACTCTTTTCAAAGGCCGTCCCACTGTTCAGCACAACAAGCTTTTACTTCTACTGTACGTACCGGAACAAGAAGCAAAGTACACGAAATAGTATACACACGCACGTACGAAAATTAATTGTACAGAGAGTTCGACAACTTTCAACAAAGCGAAGAAGGGTAACGTGGGGGGGGGGGGGGGGGGGGGGGGGGGGGGGGGGGAAACCGCCCATATCCCATCTTGTCAAATTTATTACTTACGGCTAGGAACAAAGAAACAGGCAGAGGTATTCCGAGATACATTTTTGAGGACCATGTCTTGAATGGGGGAGGGGTAAAATCGCCATCAGATGGAAGATTTGCTTCATGGATGGATTTACCCCACGCTACCCTTACCGATGATTATACAATTTATCGCCTGGGAAAAATTTGACTGCTTCTCTTCCTGCGCATCGCTTTCCATCTGTCCAACTGGCTGTTACTAATTTTAATATCTCCCTTCTTCCATTGCATGAGTTCGCTTATATGGCTGCTGACCGGCAGCTGAGCCCCATCAAACACGCTCCCACCACTGGAAGAAGCGACATCATTGAAGCCAGAGGGGCCGATAAAAGAGCCAGGTTTTGCATCGCTCACTACCGCTGGATGAGATTGCATACTAACGTTCTGCTGCATCCTTCTTCCACTGGAACTTACTGTCACCTGCGTAGGAAACTGATGATCATCTCTCATCTCTGGTCTGAGACTGGCAGGAATCGAGCCACCACCACTGCTGCCGCGGCCGATCTTACCACCTCTGCCATCCGCGCGCACGCCGTGTCTGCTCAAAACCGGCCCAAATTCCAGGTACAAGCTGGTCGCGTTTCCAGTGGAAAAGTACGCAAACTCCCCGTCTGGGCGCTTGGTGATGACTAGTGTGTCGCTTCCAGTGATCTGTTTCAGCAAGTTGGCGTTCTCGCGAAAAATTGTCTCCATGGACATTTCGGCCGAGTCAGTAGATCCCTTGCACACGTGAGCGTCAACTGGGTCAACAATTCTGGCAACTGGCAATGGCGCAGATGGAAAAATCGTCGGGCTCTTGGCCAGTTGATCGCCATCGTTGCAGCTCTCCTCCACATCAACTACGCCAGCCGCGTCCAACCCATTTTCCTGTTCATTCGTGCCAAACTGTTCAATCGCTGCCTGCGCCTCAACCGTCTGATCACCTTCATCCAAAACAACCACATCTTCCCCAGGTGTTCCAGCGTTGTTACTGTCCTCATCCACAGGCATACTACCACTGCTATTGTGAGAGATGGAGGGTTGTTCATGGTGATCAAGACTCGCCCTTCCCATGTCCATTTTCGAAGGCTCAAGTGTGAGACCGTACTTGTTGAAAACTGCCACCAGCTCTGCCACACTTCTTCCAATGCCGTGCACTGGAACGTAAAGGTTGTCTGTGGCGGGCAGGTCAAAATGGTCGAGGCAAACGCGCTTGTACTGGTTGATGGTGGGATGCTTGGCCTCGTTGGCGCCGAAGATGATTTCCATCCAGGCGCGCCGCAGGAGGCATCGGCTTTCGCCCTGCTTGTTCTTCGGGAACATGCGGTACTGGGGAGCGCAGAAGCAGGAGAAGCTGGCCGGATGCAGCGGGCAAATGCCTTTCTTCAGCAACTGGGAATTATTCCGGCATCCGTCCACGACGCAACAGGCGACTCGGATGCGTTTACAGGTGGTGTTCGCGGTGGAGCGACTGACCTCGATCGGACTGGAAGACAGACTGACGATGTTCATGACGAAGTGATGATCTTTGGCTAAAACGAGCAAAGTAGCACATGCTTCTGTAGTAGTTCGCTGCCTATGAAACTTTGCCCGTGCTGCACACATAGCACGTAATGTGCTTTCGAGGAATAAGACTCGGGCAGAAATCGGCGTTTGCGTTTCTCCATGTTTCGCCATCGCACGGGAAAGTTTCATGTTGGACAGACTGGTTTAATTATAGTATGACCAGAATTCCTGGGACCCATTGATTTTTTTCTCGAGACATACTGTACGCGACGTAGAGCACTGCGGTCAAAACTTCCACGGCTAACTTTGCTCGCCTTTCCAATAAAAAAACCGCTTGCGTCTGTCTGCTCTCAGTGGCGAGATATCGCCAAATTCCTTCAGTACTGAAATATCGTGTCACCATTTGGCAGACGCTAAACCACGCAAACCACGACCCTGTACGCCCGATGATGCCCATTTGTATCGTTTTCATCACGTATGCATATTTCTACCAATTTTGATTTTTCGGGCGTTTGCGAGGTTTAGAATTGCCCAATGGTCGACGCCGATTTCAGTACTGAAGGAATTTGGCGATATCTCGCCACTGAGAGCAGATAGACGCAAGCGGTTTTTTTATTGGAAAGGCGAGCTAAAAGTTATCCGTGGAAGTTTTGACCGCAGTGCTCTACGTCGCGTATTTCTCGAGAAAAAAAATCAATGGGTCCCAGGAATTCTGGTTACTAGTATACTTTAGGTGTATCCAGCCCAAAGAATGATCAGGGGTTATTTCCCCCAAGCTCAAAGCTGCACAAAAGAGCAAAAAGCCATCACCAAAGCTTTTTATCACTTGTAATCAAAAGCATTCCATACCATAACATAATATCAAACACAACACCGACAGTATGTACTGCACGTACGTATGTACGTACAGTATGTACAAATACGTGTTACTTACACCTATGTTGGCTCTATTTATCTGCGTGCTTGGCTTGTTTTATCTACCGTTGCATACGACGTGCGCCTGGAAAAGAAAGATTGATCGTTTTGATTTGAGTCATCATCCTCCACTGATCTCCAGTGGAACCCGCCACAATTTGAGTTGGAACAGCGCCAAATTGCAGCCAGATCCGGCTGCGATCTGCCTTCGCTTCGAAAGTAGACGCTAGGCGGCGCGGTCAGTGACTTTCCACACGCCTCGCACTTTGCCACAAGATTAAGCAACCTTTGCAGCTGACTCAGTTGACAAGAAACCAGAGGACTGTCAGCACGTTGGCCTTCATCTTCATCGTCATCATCATCATCTTGAACTGGAGTATCCAGAGCATAGTTCAGTTGTCCTTCAGTATTAGTGACACTAGGTGGTGGTGGAAAGACAATGCTATCCCTCACCATCGGTTCGCATTTGATGGTGAAGCTACCATCCACGCCATGATGATGGTTAAACCTGGATAATGAACCCGAAGGCCCATCCGTAACTTCAGATGGGTTGCCGTCGTCGTTATGGTCCAGCGTTCCAGCCAACTGCGCATGTTCAGCTGCCGCCGCCTCGGGTTCGAATCCTGCCAGGCGCTCCATCTTTTTCCTCTCGCGATGCTTGCGAGCTCTTTCACGGCCCAAACGCTTGCGTCGCTCCAGCGGATTCTCATGATTCGGATACAAAAAGTCCAGATTCGGTGACCCCAGTAGTCCCTGGCTGCTTGCTATCTGTTCCGTTGCGGTGCTGTACAACTGTGGACCGTTTTGGGTGGTGGATGCTTCGATAGTTTCAAAGGCGGTGATTTCACTGCGCAAGTTTTTCAGGGCGCGATGACGCCGCATGCGTTCGCGTTCCATTCGCCTGCGACGCTCCAACTGGCTTTCGCCTTCCTTTTGCTTCGACGATGAAGAGTTGAGCTGCTTACGATCGCACAGGAATATCGCACGCACGGCAATCGCATGTCTGCGCTAAAAACAAGTAACAGATAGCAAGTAGGCCGACGAATTCATTTGAACGTAAGTATGAGAACTACTATCCCACCATTATAGGCGCTACACACGTACAATAGCGAGAAAACTCCCGGTAAATTCCCCATAAGCCGTGGACTGGTATTATAGTCCGACCAGTAAGAGTTGGAGATGGCATTCAAGGCGCGTTGCGTAAAATACATTCACACATGCGGATTTCTGTCCGTGCTTCGTGTACTCCTATTTAGCAGAAGTACATGCAAACTACGCAACTCGCCTTGAGTCCAAGTGCCAACTGCTATTGGCCAGACTATAGCAAAATATTTTCGGGCCTTTTTCGTTGGCGTTTACGTCGGATGTACATATGTGTTCTACGTCGGCTCGGTTTATGTGAACGCGGCATGAGTCTTACAGCAAGCTCCAATTTTATGCGCTCTCGCTCTTCTTCAGAAAATGGGCCAGAAACGGATGGACAGCTGCCTGGTTTCAGTATCTTTGACTTCAAGTTGAAAGTAAAATCTGTTCCCGGATTGAAATGCAGGCTGCAAACCAAATGGCGGCCATATTGTATGTCATCTGGAAGCACAAAATGCCAAATACAATATGGATGAGGTCGCAATTAGCGCTGCGCACACGTGGTAGCGCTTTTTCTTGCAAAAATTGTCTATTTTTATGCACATTTTATTTACTTCTTAGCCAAGTAATGTGACGGTTATTTGGATAAAAAGTAAATAAAACGTGCATAGAAGGCATACGTCGCCGCGAGTCATTTTTTAAAATGTGAATGAATGAGCCATTACGCAACACAAATAGTGGCCGAATTCACACCGTAACCATGCTCGGCGTGCGCGCCGGACTATTTCATTTCCTATGTGAACGGGCCATAATGCTCAATGGATTTAGAGTTTAGACTATAGTATGGCCAGTAAGAATTCGCTATGGCATTCAAGGCGCGTTGCGTAAAATAGATTCACAAATCCGGATTTCTGTCTGTGATTCGTGTAATCCTATTTAGCAGAAGTACATGCAAACTCTACAGAACGACTTGAGTCCCATAGCGAACTCTCTCTGGCCAGACTCTAAATACAAAATGTAACTCATCGTCATTAGCAATCAACTGTCAACGGCAATAAATCGAAGAAAACAGACTTTTTCCACATCTCCGAAGAAAATCGAGCCAAGCTGGATGCAGTTTTCGCTCCTGCGATTCGCCGTCAGCATCCGCATCGCTGCTGCCTGCCTCGGAGCTCCTGGGAGCGAGAGGAATCTTATGCAGTTTGATCCACGGCTCTTCCCCGGTTGAAAAGCAGTTGGGAACAGCGCACACTGCGTTATTCCATCTAGCTGATTCATGTTGGTGGTCCCATCCAGTGGCATCAGCAGAGCAAATCAATCAAATCGAACGAATCGCAGGAGCGAAAACTGCATCCAGCTTGGCTCGATTTTCTTCGGAGATGTGGAAAAAGTCTGTTTTCTTCGATCATTGCCGTTGACAGTTGATTGCTAGTTATGATGAGTTACATTTCGGATCAGAGTCTGGCCAGAGAGAGTTCGCTATGGGACTCAAGTCGTTCTGTAGAGTTTGCATGTACTTCTGCTAAATAGGATTAGCACGAATCACAGACAGAAATCCGGATTTGTGAATCTATTTTATGTAATGCGCCTTGAATGCCATAGCGAATTCTTACTGGCCATACTATAGTCTAAACTCTAAATCCATTGAGCATTATGGCCCGTTCACATAGGAAATGAAATAGTCCGGCGCACGCCGAGCATGGTTACGGGTGCGCGGATCGCTACTATTTGTGTTGCGTAATGGCTCATTCATTCACATTTTAAAAAATGACTCGCGGCGACGTATGCCTTCTATGCACGTTTTATTTACTTTTTATCCAAATAACCGTCACATTACTTGGCTAAAAAAAGTAATTAAAATGTGAATAAAAATAGGCAATTTTTGCAAGAAAAAGCGCCACTACGTGTGCGCAGCGCTAATTGCGACCTCATCCATATTGTATTTGGCATTTTGTGCTTCCAGATGACATACAATATGGCCGCCATTTGGTTTGCAGCCTGCATTTCAATCCGGGAACAGATTTTACTTTCAACTTGAAGTCAAAGATACTGAAACCAGGCAGCTGTCCATCCGTTTCTGGCCCATTTTCTGAAGAAGAGCGAGAGCGCATAAAAATGGAGCTTGCTGTAAGACTCATGCCGCGTTCACATAAACCGAGCCGACGTAGAACACATATGTACATCCGACGTAAACGCCAACCAAAAAGGCCCGAAAATATTTTGCTTTAGTTCGGCCAATAGCAGTTGGCACTTGGACTCAAGGCGAGTTGCGTAGTTTGCATGTACTTCTGCTAAATAGGAGTACACGAAGCACGGACAGAAATCCGCATGTGTGAATGTATTTTACGCAACGCGCCTTGAATGCCATCTCCAACTCTTACTGGTCGGACTATAATACCAGTCCACGGCTTATGGGGAATTTACCGGGAGTTTTCTCGCTATTGTACGTGTGTAGCGCCTATAATGGTGGGATAGTAGTCTCCATACTTACGTTCAAAATGAATTCGTCGGCCTACTTGCTATCTGTTACTTGTTTTTAGCGCAGACATGCGATTGCCGTGCTGCGATATTCCTGTGCGATCGTAAGCAGCTCAACTCTTCATCGTCGAAGCAAAAGGAAGGCGAAAGCCAGTTGAAGCGTCGCAGGCGAATGGAACGCGAACGCATGCGGCGTCATCGCGCCCTGAAAAACTTGCGCAGTGAAATCACCGCCTTTGAAACTATCGAAGCATCCACCACCCAAAACGGTCCACAGTTGTACAGCACCGCAACGGAACAGATAGCAAGCAGCCAGGGACTACTAGGGTTACCTTACCTGGAATTTTCTGTATCCGAATCATGAGAATCCGCTGGAGCGACGCAAGCGTTTGGGCCGTGAAAGAGCTCGCAAGCATCGCGAGAGGAAAAAGATGGAGCGCCTGGCAGGATTCGAACCCGAGGCGGCGGCAGCTGAACATGCGCAGTTGGCTGAACGCTGGACCATAACGACGACGGCAACCCATCTGAAGTTACGGATGGGCCTTCGGGTTCATTATCCAGGTTTAACCATCATCATGGCGTGGATGGTAGCTTCACCATCAAATGCGAACCGATGGTGAGGGATAGCATTGTCTTTCCACCACCACCTAGTGTCACTAATACTGAAGGACAACTGAACTATGCTCTGGATACTCCAGTTCAAGATGATGATGATGACGATGAAGATGAAGGCCAACGTGCTGACAGTCCTCTGGTTTCTTGTCAACTGAGTCAGCTGCAAAGGTTGCTTAATCTTGTGGCAAAGTGCGAGGCGTGTGGAAAGTCACTGACCGCGCCGCCTAGCGTCTACTTTCGAAGCGAAGGCAGATCGCAGCCGGATCTGGCCAATTGCGCTGTTCCAAGCTCAAATTGTGGCGGGTTCCACTGGAGATCAGTGGAGGATGATGACTCAAATCAAAACGATCAATCTTTCTTTTCGGCGCACGTCGTATGCAACGGTAGATAAAACAAGCCAAGCACTGGCAGATAAATAGAGCCAACATAGGTGTAAGTAACACGTATTTGTACATACTGTACGTACATACGTACGTGCAGTTGATACTTGTTGGTGTTGTGTTTGATATTATGTTATGCGTATGGACACGCTTTTGATTACAAGTGATAAAAGCTTTGGTGATGGCTTTTTGCTCTTTTGTGCAGCTTTGAGCTTGGGGGAAATAACCCCTGATCATTCTTTGGGCTGGATACACCTTAGAGTCTATCATAACCAGAATTCCTGGGACCATGATTTCTTTTCTAAGAATACGCAACATTGCCGAGCACTGCGGTCAAAACTTCCACCTGATAACTTTTAGCTCGCCTTTCCAATAAAAAAACCGCTTGCGTTTATCCTGCTCTCAGTGGCGAGATATCGCTCAAATTCTTTCAGTACTGAACTCGGCGCTCAAGCCATTGGGCAATTCTAAACCTCGCAAACGCCCTAAAAAATCAAAATTGGTAGAAATATGCATACGTGATGAAAACGATACAGATGGGCATCATCCGGCATTACAGAGTCATGTAGCTTGCGTGGTTTAGCGTCTGCCGAATGATGGTGACACGATATTTCAGTACTGAAGGAAATTGGCGATATCTCGCCACTGAGAAAGCAGAGACAGACGCAAGCGGTTTTTTTATTGGAAAGGCGAGCAAAGTACAGCCGTCGAAGTTTTGACCGCAGTACTCTTCGTCGCATACAAGTATGTTGAGAAAAAAATCATGGGTCCCAGGAATTACTGGATATCACGTCTATGATCAGACCGGTCTGTCCCGACATTGAAACTTCCCGTGCGATCGCAAAACATGGAGAATCGCAAACGCCGATTTCTGCCCGAGTCTATCTCTCGAAAGCACATTACGTGCTATGTGTGCAGCACGGGCAAAGTTTCATAGGCAGCAAACTACTACAGAAGCATGTTGCTTCTTTGCTCGTTTTAGCCAAAGATCATCACTTTCGTCATGAACATCGTCAGTCTGTCTTCCAGTCCGATCGAGGTCAGTCGCTTCACCGCGAACACCACCTGTAACGATTTACCTTGCCTGTCTGGGCGTCGTGGACGGATGCCGGAATAATTCCCAGTTGCTGAAGAAAGGCATTTGCCCGCTGCATCCGGCCAGCTTCTCCTGCTTCTGCGCTCCCCAGTACCGCATGTTCCCGAAGAACAAGCAGGGCGAAAGCCGATGCCTGCGGCGCGCCTGGCAACCTGGAAATCATCTTCGGCGCCAACGAGGCCAAGCATCCCACCATCAACCAGTACAAGCGCGTTTGCCTCGACCATTTCTACCTGCCCGCCACAGACAACCTTTACTTTCCAGTGCACGGCATCGGAAGAAGTGTGGCAGAGCTGGTGGCAGTTTTCAACAAGTACGGTCTCACACTTGAGCCTTCGAAAATGGACATGGGAGAGGGCGAGTCTTGATCACCATGGACAACCCTCCATCTCTCACAATAGCAGTGGTAGTATGCCTGTGGATGAGGACAGTAACAACGCTGGAACACCTGGGGAAGATGTGGTTGTTTTGGATGAAGGTGATCTAGACGGTTGAGGCGCAGGCAGCGATTGAACAGTTTGGCACGAATGAACAGGAAAATGGGTTGGACGCGGCTGGCGTAGTTGATGTGGAGGAGAGCTGCAACGATGGCGATCAACTGGCCAAAAGCCCTACGATTTTTCCATCTGCGCCATCATGCCAGTTGCCAGAATTGTTGACCCAGTTGACGCTCACGTGTGCAAGGGATCTACTGACTCGGCCGAAATGTCCATGGAGACAATTTTTCGCGAGAACGCCAACTTGCTGAAACAGATCACTGGAAGCGACACACTAGTCATCACCAAGCGCCCAGACTGGGAGTTTGCGTACTTTTCCACAGGAAACGCGACCAGCTTGTACCTGGAATTTGGGCCGGTTTTGAGCAGACACGGCGTGCGCGCGGATTGCAGAGGTGGTAAGATCGGCCGCGGCAGCAGTGGTGGGTGGCTCGATTCCTGCCAGTCTCAGACCAGAGATGAGAGATGATCATCAGTTTCCTACGCAGGTGACAGTAAGTTCCAGTAAAAGAAGGATGCCCCAGCAGAACGTTAGTATGCAATCTCATCCAGCGGTAGTGAGCGATGCAAAACCTGGCTCTTTTATCGGCCCCTCTGGCTTCAATGATGTCGCTTCTTCCAGTGGTGGGAGCGTGTTTGATGGGGCTCAGCTGCCGGTCAGCAGCCATATAAGCGAACTCATGCAATGGAAGAAGGGAGATATTAAAATTAGTAACAGCCAGTTGGACAGATGGAAAGCGATGCGCAGGAAGAGAAGCAGTCAAATTTTTCCCAGGCGATAAATTGTATAATCATCGGTAAGGGTAGCGTGGGGTAAATCCATCCATGAAGCAAATCTTCCATCTGATGGCGATTTTACCCCTCCCCCATTCAAGACATGGTCCTCAAAAACGCAATCTCGGAATACCTCCGCCCGTTTCTTCTGTCCTGAGCCGTAAGTAATAAATTTGACAAGATGCGGATATGGGCGGTTTCCCCCCATGTTACCCTTCTTCGCTTTGTTGAAAACCGTTGTCGAACTCTCTGTACAATTAATTTTCATAAATGTGTGTGTATACTATTTCGTGTACTTTGCTTCTTGTTCCGGTACGTACAGTAGAAGTAAAAGCTTGTTGTGCTGAACAGTGGGACGGCCTTTGAAAAGAGTTCATTCATGCGCATATAGATAGATGCAGCCACCTTTTACGGTGCTTCATGTGATGATGGCCATTTTGTATGATTATGTACGTACGTACTATACGTACAAACATATAATTATGGTACGTCCCGTTCATATTGATACCTCATTTTGCTCATTAATGCTCATGTATCAATGGCGGCTGCGGCACTGCATGCAATTGCTGGAATGGGAACTTGCGGCATCTGTGAGGAGCAGGTCAACTATGCGGTGAAGATCCTTCCATGCGACGGACAGCACAAGCTCTGTCTCATCTGCTTGGAGAGGCTTCTGGCTGGGGGAAACCAACTGGACTGTCCCCAGTGTCGTCAGAGTTGCACGGTGAACGATGCAGTCAGCTTGCCCACTGTCCACTATGGTATGATCCAGTGCGATCTCTGTCAACTGGAGAAGCCAGCTGTGGACATCAACTGGTGTCCGAAATGTGTCCAGCTGATCTGCGACAAGTGCTGCCTAAAAATACATCACGAACAGTTTGGCCGGAACCACAAAGTGTTCGATTGGGAGACGACGCAGGTGGTGAAAGATCTCTGGAAGCATTCGGAGAAGGTGGCAGCAGATGCTCAGAGGAAGCCGCGCAGTATCGACAAGAAAAGCTTGGCTGTTATCGATCGAGTATGCGCTCAAATGAAAGCGCTTTTGATCCGAAAGTACCAGGAAGAAGCTTTCCAGCGGATCACCAAGCCGCCTCTGAGCCAATATTTCTCCCAACTGTTTGGAGATGTGACCAAGTGGGGTGACACTCATAAGCTGGAAGAAAATCAAGACCTACTAGACCGTGTGGCCAAGAAAATTGTTCAGCTTGGCGTCCGAGGAGGGAAACTCGACCGATCTGGGAGTACTACGCCAGCTTGACAGGGGAATGACTATCTGAAACCTTTCCTATTAACCCTCTCCGAAATCTCAGCTGCCCTTTTGTCCCTGAACACCCGGACGGGGTTTGCCCCGCTCCGCCGGTGGGCGGGGTTTGTTTTTCAAGGAAAAAAACAAGGAAAACTCCGCTTTTCGCTGTAGTGTGGCAGTGTCTGAAGCTTGATCTTGGAGCGGAGACCTACTTTCTTGCCCCCCCCTCAGTTTCACTTTTCACACCTTGTACTGTACAGGGTGTTCATTATTTCGATCGCGAAACGGCGAATAGCTTATAGCTTTTGACCATGCGAGAATTTTAAAAAGTCATGTATGGAAAAGTCGCGTAGTTTTTGAAGACGAACAAAAGTGAATCAAGAAAATTCTAATTTAACCCCTACCATAATAAGTGTTGGCCATGTACGACTTTAAAATACACGGTAGGGGTTAAATTAAAATTTTCCTGATCCAGTTTTGTTGGTCTTCAAAAACTGATCAACTTTGACATACATAACTTTTTAAAATTCACACATGGTAAGAAAGTAATAGCTATGCGCGTTCATTTTCATCTCCAAACATGCATAGCTATTACTTTCTTACCATGTGGGAATTTGCATAATAAATGCACCGCCTTGTACGAGTCAGTTTTTGAAGACCCGAGCAAAAACTGGATCAGGAAAATTTAAATTGTAAACCCTACTGTGCATTTTGAAAAGTTGTACACGGCCGACACTTATTATTATAGGGGTACTTAATTAGAAATTTTCTTGATTCACTTTTGTTCGTCTTCAAAAACTAGACAAGCAACTTTGCCATACATGACTTTTTAAAAATTCTCGCATCGTCAAAAGCTATAAGCTATTCGCGTTTCGAGTCGAAATAATGAACACCCTGTACAGTACAAGGTGTGAAAATCAAAAGCGTCCTTCAAGCAA
>JASAMW010003900.1:0-14857 GCA_030247985.1 Epsilonema sp. ZAB3_2
CATCTACTGGAGGAGTAGCCATAGCTAGCTTATGACCAGCTTACATAGGTATGTTAGGTACCTTCCTGTACATGGGGGGTTATACACCAGGGGGATATACATAGGACAAAATTTATGTTTTGCCAATGGGGGGTTATACACTGGGGGGATATACTCAGGGGGGATATACACCCAAATACGGTACATGATGCTGAATGATTTTATGCAGATTAGTTCATCCGTCCGCAGTGCACCTGCACATTCGACATAGTACGTATACTACGTACTGTACATACGTAACCGTCATTTGTACGACTGAGTACAAGTCTACCAACCAAACGCAATACATACACTTTCTGTCTCGTAACATATGTACGTATGTACACTAGGGAACATAATGTACGTACAGTGCACTATTGGAGAATTTGAAACAGTGTTGCCGATATTACTGCTTAACGACACGAAAAAGTGCGCCGATGTTCTCAAGAGCTTACACAAATTAGCAGTCGAGTGGGGAGGTTACCTACGTCAAAGATGCTGTGGCTTCTGCGACAAAACTCTGATCATTCTGGAGAGTCGAACCTACTAGTCCAGTGTTTTTGCGCATCTCGAGAAACCACTTTGGCCGCCTCAGCCCGATTCACCAGCACCTGGGTTATCATAAACTCTCAGACAGCTTGTCATAAAACACGACAGGTGTACGTAGGGTATACACAAATCTGTACATCAGTATGTACATAAGGTAGTCGACGCACGAACGAGGAAAGCATAAAACTCTGTGGCATCACCCAAAGGACAAACGCCTAGCGGGCGAATATTGACATCGTTTTCCAGCCATTGCTGCTGCAATTAGTTTGCTTTGCAGTGTCTCCGACGCAAAATGGCGACTCCCGTTCCAACAGTTGTCGGTGTCACGCCGAAAAGGAATCCCCGTTCCAAGCATGTTCTGTACAGCGTTCGCTTGCGAATTTACGCCCTGTTGTGGACAGCAGGTGGATTGACCCACTTCATGTGGCAGAGCTTCGGCTTCGCTGTTGTCTGCTTGCAAGAGCAGCAGAAGAAGGAAGCTAACGCCTCTTTCCTGCCCCTCAATGACAACGACACGGCTAACGAGCTGCGACAAAAAATGAGGGTGGAGGAAGCAGAGAAAAGTCTTCACTGGCTCGGTCCAGCTTTCGCCAGCTGGTCAGTTGGAACTTTGGTCGTGAACATTCCCGCCGGATACCTGATTGATCGATTCGGCGTTCGTCGCGTATTCGGCTTTGGTACAGCGGCTGCCGTCGGTGCAAATCTGCTGATTCCGACGGCAGTTGGCGCCAGTTTGCCGCTGCTCTGTCTCTTGCGCTTTCTCTGCGGCGCCGCCACGCAGGGTGTGCGCTGGTGCGCCCAAAATTCCGTAGCTGGCAAATGGGCGCCGGTGACGGAACTCGGCCTACTTTTCGGCATCGGCTCCATCTTTTCTTCCTGCGGAAATATGCTAGCGAATGTGTTGGGAGCCGGTCTGTGCCTGAGCAACCTCGGCTGGGCCGGCATGTTTTATTTGGCGGCCGTTGGTCAGGCTGTTTGGTTGGCGTCTTGGTGGTGGGTGTTTTGCGAGCGACCCGAGTGGGACAAACGCGTTTCGCGAGACGAACTCTTCCACATCGGCGCCTTGCGCTCCTTTCACGCAGGTCTGCAGTCTGCGCCGCATCTTCCGCCCATCAAAAAGGGACAGGCGGTTCCCTGGCGCCACATCCTGCTTTCTCCGCCCGTCTGGGCTGCAGGTGTGTCCAGTTTTGCCAATGCCTGGCTAACGGCATTTATCGCAAGTTATGGCCCCACCTTCTTCGCTTCCACCGCTGCCACCTCCTCTAGTCTGCTTCTCAGCGCCGTCTTTGCCTCTCTGCCCTTTCTCGGCAATCTGGCGGTGCGATTCGTCTGCGGATTCGCTTCCGATTACTCCATGCGTCGCATGAGTAAGACTCATAGTCTGAAGCTGTTCAGCGGTATGGCATTCGGCTCTGCCTCTGTCTGCATGGGCGTGGGATGCTTCGTAGTCGGGAGGAGCCAATGGGGCGATCCCTTGGTACTTTTCGCCGCCTTCACCTGTCTCGGCGCCAACATCGCTGGCAGCTTTAAGAGTCCAGTGCTTATGGCGCCGCGATACGCCGGGTTGCTTACTGGAACTATGGAAGTGCTGAGCAGCCTCGGTGCAATCTTCTCCGTTAATAGCATTGCCATGTTAGCTGGCAGCGGACGATCGGAGGAGTGGCGACTGATCTTCGGCATTTCTGCTGCGATTAGCCTCGTCGCCAGCCTCATTTTTGTTTGCTACGGCAGCGGGGAGACGCAGAAATGGGCGGACCCGGAAGGAACCGCGATTGGTGCGACACCTGGCGGCGATGGCGTCAATCAGCTGGCTCAGCAGCAGCGACGACGTTTGGAGGAGCTGAGGCTGAAATTCGGCAGGACTGCGAGCGAAGAAGCAGCGCCTTCGACGGCAGAAGAAACTGCGCCGCTTCGCGGAGATTCCACGACGACGATGACGACGACATCGCAGCTGGAAGAGACATCAAAGAAACTGCCCCCACGGCTAGGAAAGAAGACACGCGTTATTTTTCTTTGATTCCCCTGATAAGTACCCGAAAAATTGTTTCGAAAATAATAAGTCGTTTTTACAAAATAATAGTTGGCCCAGTTTTTTTAAAAGAATTGATTTCACTTTTGCAGCAATTGTGATTGGCTGACAAAATAATGTACATAATTTGGTACCTACGTACTTTTCTCTGTATTGTAAGCTGTCAGTGTCAAGTATGTACAATAGTGTACCTAGGCTAGAATAATGCATTTATTTTGTTCAGCTACATATTTTGCAGATTTTATTACGCCATTCATACAGGCATGCTCTATTTTTGAATTGCTAAAAAGAGATTGTTCGATTAGGTTTCCAAAAGAAACGAGCAACGTTACTGGAGTGCTAAATTGGACCTAAATCGGCAAACAGTCATGATAAAGATGCTAAGATGTCATTGATCAAGTGTTGACATAACGATTGATATGCGAAAACTGCTACAGCAATAATAATAATGATAATGATGGGACATAATGATGGGACTTTGATACTGTTAGTACATAGTACATAACACATTAAAATATAATCAGCTAACCTGTCCTGGCCTACTACGTAGAATAAATTTTGAACCAAGAAAGAAACGTAAGATCAGTATGGGCTTACCGTGTTAAAAATGAATGAGTACTACCACACTTGAGAAGCTATATTTCGAGTTGTAAGACGCTAAGGAAACGCCATTGCGAGATCGAGAAACCACTGTCAGACCAAAATCAGCTACATAACATAGCGATAGACGAATTGTACTAGTTAAACTGTGTGTTAAACATGCATAAAGTTTCACGACAGCTTACGACAAACAGTTACATATAGATACAACAGATCACAAAATAACGAACGTCAATATGCATGATTATTGAAGTCACGTATGAGTAGCAACAGCGAGCGCCGACAGGTACGTAATGCTTAGTGTTACGCCATAAAGCATGATAAAAGCCGGTTTATCATCTATTAGTTTCGCTATTTTCTATAGCAACGGTAACTCTCAGAGTTGTCATTCATCAGCAACTACGTAAATAGCGGACTGTACTAAAAAACAGCAACACCTGTGCTGCTGCTTCCACCGAAATAACTCGAAGCTAGCAGGCAGGCAAAAAAAAGCTAACAAAGCGCCGTAGAAGAACCCAAACCCCTGATAAAGATACTGACGTCCGATAATAACACAAAAAAGACTATCAGATACGGTACAACACGGGACAAAGCTAAAAGGGCATAAACGGGATGTATGGATGGATACGTATGGGGATGATGCAGTGGTCTCTCAGGCTGCTCTTGCTGTGTTTTCTGTATGTACAACTCCTCCCTGATACACAAACGACGCTATTGAACGACTTCGCCTAGAGTAGTAGTGCTGGTGTCATTCTTGGACCATCGACTTTGTACAGTTCCTGAGAGGGCAGTGTTTGAGGTTACAGCATAATCTACAACAACAAGAGATTCTTCATGCATCTAAAAAATGCATAGAAAGGTTGAAAATGAACATGTTATTGCATATTGGGAGTTATGTACTGGTATATCTATCTGGTGTATGTACAGTAATTCTCGGACGTTGGTGGTGCTCAGCACACTGAATGTTGCTTCAACTGCAGTCGGCGCTTGTTTATTTGGCCTTCTTGGTCGCCTTCTTCTTGCCGCCCTTCTTCCCTCCCTTCTTCTGCAAAAGTGACACATCTTTAAAAGTTATATTAAAGTTTAGTTTATTCCACAGAGTGCAATTGTATAAAGTGGAATCAGCCTCACTTTGGCGGCCCTTTTCTTCACTCCTCCCTTGGGTGCTTTCTTGGCCTTTGGCGCCTTGGGACGTCCAGCTTTGCTCGTGGCTTTTCTTGCTGCCATGTCAATGATGATGCTTCTTTGTTCCCTTTGTTTCTGTCTGGTCAGCTCAGCTGCCTCTTTCGTCTCCTCCTGCTTTCAGCTTGCAAGACGCAGTCAAAAGTGAAGATGAATCCTCAGCAATGCTCAGAACAGCACAGCCAAACCGAGAACTGGGCTGGAAAAACAACCGAAAAACCACTTATAGTAGAACAAGGCTTGTAGATACTGTACATACAGGTCGAACGCTTCAGTAGGTAGGTACTGTATTGGCAACAGAGCATAGAACATACACGCGCGCAGCATGTTGAGTGACGAAGTACTTTTTTATCTGGAACAAAACCTGTTCGGCGCCTAAATTTTATTTTTATCAGTTCGAAAAACAAGATGAAGTAAGTCCCCAAAGGTGCGGTTACTCCACAGGCACAGTAACGCAGCAACAGAAGACCACCTATATTATACTGTAATTTGATTCGGAGTACATATGTACAGCGCCGTATGTTGAAGTAAGTCAAAGTGAAGCGCAAAGCGCGGTTACACAACTCCAGAACATCTTGTAGCACTAGAAGCACCTATGATACTACTTCAAGCGAAGGCAAAGCACACAGTTAACTTTCGGTATCTTAGAGATCAAAATATACACAAGCGACTGACGTCTACAAGAGCTGCGCAAGACCTCTTTCTTATATAGGAGCTGGAAGAGCCGTGGAGCTGACAGCTATAAAGCACACTCACATGAGTATAACCGAAACACCTTCATTTTACGACTTCTTTGCATATAGTGTAGTACCTACCTGCTCGGCAAGCAAACGCAGAACATATTTCCAGAAGGGAAACTACAACAATCACATCGACATCGACGATTGAAAAACTGCCGTGTTATGATAGAAAAAGCACAGGCTTGCGAAGCCAGATGAATCTTGGTTGAATATTGAAGCGAAAGGCAATCATCGAACACAGGCCTATTCACTCAATGTGCTCAGGCGGCAAAAAAATCGGAGCAATGTGAATGCTTCGAGATAACCACGTATACAAAGAAAGAAACTGCAAGTGCCTTGTTACGTACATAGGCGGGCAGCTTGGCCAAAGCCAACTAACTCCAGAAAAATGTAAGTCAGTTGGAACTTGGAAGGACAGTGAAAAAGTCAAGCTCAAGCAAGTAAGCTAACGCCATAAAAGATCACATTGGCGACCAAGAAAAAGGGGAGGAAAAGTCGAATTGGCAGAATAGTAGCGAGCGCACTTCTGACTTTAGCCTGCGATTTCTCTTTTCCTTGAAACTCACAATATTTTCGAAACGCGAGCCAAATAATCGACAGCCGTAAAAGCGGCAGCTGAAATGTGAAAGTATGTACGAGTACTGCTAGTCAGTCGCTAAGGCGCAGCGCGCGTGAGGCAAGAAGCATTGAGGGAGAGCTGCTCGTGAGCGAATGCAGAGCTTCAGCTTCGGCAAAATGTAGGAGCAGTATAGGCCAGGGTGGGTTTTGGAGGGAAGGAGGGAGGGGAGGCAGTTGTTAGCCTGCTGCTAACATACAGAGCGCCGGTTTCAATCCCTCATCCAGTCCGCTTTGAAAAATGAACGCCTGGAAAATCAATGACACATATCTCTCTCAGCGCAGAGTTAAAGTGGAGAGCGGATTGGAAATTACGAGATACCGTAATCCCGCCACGATCAACGCACGCCTCATTTGCATATCCGCACGGATAACGGCCGCGGAATCTTCGGTCTCAACCGTCGCAGAAGGAGCCACAGTTCTTCATTTTCCCAACAGAAGTTAGAAATATTTCAGATTCGAAAATCTACACAGTCCTAAAAGCAGAAGTTTATACCGAGCAGACTTCCGTATGCGCCGAATGAAGCAAAGCTTCTAAGCGCAGCATTTTGCCAGCATTCGCCAGAATAATTTGTTAAAAAGGACTATACTATACTACAGTAGGCACATTCTAGATGGGAGCAAAATGAAACGTTGCATTTACTAAACAACCGGAGCGGGAGCAGCAGATCCGCGGATCCGATATCCAATCCCGCTCTATTGCGGCCGCATTCGTGTATTGAAAGAACGACAATATGTCAAGGCCGGTCTATATTTATTATTATTTATAATACGTATAATTTTTGCTGGTTCTGGGCCAGCAGTACGAACGAATAACTAACGACGACTATCGCAATAATATAGGCCGTTTGAGTTTGATTCTCGTTCTCGTTGTTCCCTTGTTCAGCCTTTACTCACGAGGAATGGGAAAACTGGGCAATTCGCCAAGACAATTTTACCACTGGCTGTTCTGAATAAATAAAAGGGTACACAGGACAATAGTTCACTAATCATGTCACTTTTGACACTTTGCACTTCTAATTGCAACATTAAAATATTGAAAACTCTTCCTCTTAAAACAAATGTGGAGATAGAGAACTGAGTTGAATTCTAAAAAAATAACGTCAAAAAAGAACAGATCGCCTTTATGGACGTTCGATGCGGTCAAGCGGGGCGAAAATCAATAATAGCCATCCAGCAAGGATTGGTGGCTTGACGAGGGTGGGACAAAGGGAGGACGGAGGGTTCATGTTCATACGAGTCGGATCGGATGCGGAAGCAAAGTACAGCAGACACGTGCTGTTGGGATCTAAAGAGATGAAGGCATGAATGAAAGCAAAAACTGCATGTGCAGCACGTGTTGTGTAGCACAGCTCGGATTACTGTGAAACAGAAATGCGGGCGTCGACAACGATAGGCTTATGATGGCTGCTGGGACCTTCGATGGTCGGTAAAATAAAATAGTCCTTTTGGGAAAGGATAGACAATCCGATCCGCGAGAAACAAACCGCACTGTCCTTCAAAGCCTAAAGTGACATTTCTGGGTTACGGTAATGAATGACCTAGAAACCCGGCCATCGGAATATCCAGTCAACTAAGTTTCAGGGCTGCATGCATATATCAGCAACCAAGAAATCGATTGAGACATACCAATCGCTTTCTTGAACTTTCCTCTTTCAAATGAGCTATTGGTTCATCAATTGCTGAAAACATCAGGTTCAAGGGAGCTTCGGTTGCCAAGTTTTCCGCAGAGTACCCTGCCAAGCATTCAGTTATACTTTTTTGAACCTCAGCTATTGTACACAAGCTCTGATATGGAAATGGATAGTAATTATGCGTCTTGTGAGTGTCGATCCGTATCAGCATACAGATTCCAATATAAAATGTGATGTGCATACTACGTCGTTGGCTCTTGCGCTTGCGCCTTTTCAAGCTGATATTGATTTGTTTTTCCTGACATTTGTAATTACGTACACAGGAAGACGTAAAGCAATTGAACTGTACACTTCTTGGCACAATAATGGCGACACACAATCATGGAACATGAAATTCGCTTATTCCATTTGAAAGCTCTCGTCCAGAAAGAAGCCTTTTTCCCTCTTCGCTTCCGATGCTTCTAGACTGGTGGCAGTTGTATGGGTCGTCTTCCCCATGGTTCAATACAATGCCGAGAAAAATGTCTACTGTGTTGTGTACTACACCGAGAGAAAGCAGAAAAGCTGCTTGTCAATTCGGGCCGCCACTCGAATTTCAAAAGAGTACTGGAAGACAAAAGGCACATTTTGCCCTCTCGTATGAAACAGCGTGGTTGACGTATTGTTGAGCGACTGTTTTTTACATGTGGCATTTTTCAATTTCACCATACAGAACTATTTTGTGGTGTAGTGGCTATGAGCAAAGTGGCTTTTAGCCTTTCCAACTGCAAACCCCCTAGGGGAAAGAAGCATTGCTCGACAAAATTTGATCCACTCTGATTTCGATAACTTCGCCTTCTCCAGACGAAGGCAGCCATTGTTTCATGCCTCCACTGCACAGTGCAGTACAACGATACTATACTGGCAGGCGCCGCCATGTGATATCAGAAGATTGAAGTCGACGTAATCGAGTCGACCGCCAAAAAAACTTGTAAAGCGAATGGATACTAGAAAAGTCGTACAGTATAACATAAATTTTTTTTTAAAAACCGTACCTACAGTATGTACAATAATATACATTGTACTTACAGTATATAAGAGTTCGCCATTGATTGTATTCTAGGTAACCAAAGGTTGGAGGTTTACACATGATGAACATCAACTGGAAACCAAGGTCAATATTGGTCGTAGATATATACAGTGCAGTACCGTACATACCTAGTGGCTGATACAACCAACATCAAAAATGGTAAGTACAGGTAGGCTCATAGCCTACACTGCAAAAATAATATAACCTTCGCGTCTTCTACATCTGTATGGGTACGTGCATATTATTACTTGAAATCAAGTTTGCCTGCTATCGCCCACTACACGTCGCCCCCTGAAACCCAACGTATCAGTCCGTACGTGAATAATTTTGCACATTCCTTCCTCCATTAATTTCACGCTTTTCCGCATACAATACTGTGCCATGCGAGTTTGGCGTTTGCCTGTCGTTGCAATATGAACTGTACGGATACATTGCCAGATCTTTGTTTCCAAATATGCGCCTTGCCATACCGTACGTGTACGTAAGGTACACATTATGTTGTATTGTATAGGTGTACCTACGTTAGTATGTACATCATCTTACGTGATACTGCGTTGAGTGGGCTATTACTTTAATACGCTCCTTAACTCGTATTATCATACATACCTACGTACAATTCGAACCTTTCTTTTGTCCCTGCCGCTGTCGCTTTCACCTATTAGCTGATCTCTTTAGTTGATCTCTTAGCTCCAAAGAACTGCCGACTCGCAGCGAACAATACTTTCTGTACAGCCTTCTACTACCGTCTGTACGTACTTCATAATAATAATAATTGCACATCATTACGCCCTCGCACTATCACAACATTTGGCATAGTGTGTATGTAGAGTTGCGCAGCAAAGTATCAAATATGGCCGGAATCAATAGGACTTCCGCTAGGCGCCGAGCTGGGCCTTCATTACCACTTTCCTTTTCTCCTGATTTGACACATTGGCTCACAAAAACTCGGCCAGTTTAGATTGAAAGTAGAGAAACCTGACAGGCTTAAACCAACCGTTCTGTTTCTGTCATTATGTTTCTCGTAATCTTGTGGCTTGTCATGTAAATTAAATAGCACAGTACAGTACGTGTGTACTGTACATAGGTACCTAAACGCCAGCTGCACCGTAATGAACCGAACACTAACAGTGCTTCTCACATCAGCAGCCCGTCCTTGCAACAGAGCTTACTAACCTAACCAACCAATCAATTATGTGTATTAGCTGCGTGGCCTTCAACTGTGTATTATCTTTCTGTGCGATATATGATATCGCCGCCCTTTCTCTCCCAGAATAATTTATATTCTGCTTGGGTCCAGTAGAAAATTAAAAAAATGTCATCGACATCACTACTGCTGCTTCTGCTTCTTTTGTCCCATCGCAGCTTTCTCCATCTGCACGAATTCCCATCTTACACAAAAAGATGCTTACGTACAAAAGTCCAAGCTGAGCTCAGCTTTACGTACTGTACGTAGCTCAACTTATGTAGTGGTGAAAGGCCGCTGGGGTTTCTGAGGAACAGTGGTGTCTCGTATCTTCCCTTCTCTTGGCGATATTTCCGCCGTCTCATTTTCTGCCCTGTTTTTGCTCCCGAAGTCAATCAGTGACACTACTGTGAGTGAAGTGAGCACGACGACGCTTTCGTCCTTTATTGTCATCGTCCATCGTCTTCTCTGATTCTCCTCAACAGTACTACCATGGCATACTTAGATTTGAAGGAAGTTAGGAGGCCTGCACTTGTGCGACAAGCTTTCTCTGTACAGGAACACACGCCACCCAGCAGCTCCTCATCGCAAGCACGGCGACATCATCATCGCATGCTTCCAGTGACTCCCACGGAACAGCTGCAACATCGCACCGCGTCTGAACAGGGCCTCCACTTCTCCGTTAGTCGCCAATCTTCCTCCGGTCTGGACTCACCTGACCGACGGCTTCGCCCACGCTCCGGAACTGGCGCCGGGTCGGTGTCGACATCTCATATCGAGAATGCTGGTAGCCCTCCTTACCCTTTGGGGACATCGGCCAGTAGTCCTTCTGCTCATTCGGGCAGTGGTGACAAGCGGAATCCGCTCACCATGAGCATGGGAAGAGCGGAGATGACTGCAGCTGCCGGATTTCGATCCCGCACGGAAAGCGTGGATCATCTGCGACGAGCTCTGTCAGAACGAGAAGACGAAATCCACAAGCTGCGGGAGATTCTGAGAGATAGAGATCGACAAGTGGAGGAACTGAAAAGTCAACTGGACAAGTTTCAGACCATCTTCTTCCTGACGCATCAGAGTCCCCCGGCGTCGCCGCAGACTCAGCATCAGCAGACTGAGCGGCAAGAGCAGGAGGCGCCACCCAGTCCAGTTCGACGGAGGAAACGAATCATGGGCATTTCAGCGGAGCCCAGATCTGCTAGGGAAAGTCTACAGGAGGAACAGCTTATCATTAGCAGATACGCCAAGTCTGACAGGTATGTATGTACAATACGTACATGCATGTATACGTATTCTATGTAGCGTAGTACCAAGGATCCATGGTAGTACTGTTACTACTTATATTATTCTAGTATTCCTATGTCGGCGTGGCACCTATAATTTAGCTCCCAAATTAGTAGCTCGGCAGGAAGCAGCGCAAATTTCAATGCGGTTGTTTGGTTTGTGCAATAAGAGTGACGCGCAGGCCAGGCGCTATTTTGTTCCGTATGCACTATGCAGATAAGCTAGAACTACCCAGAACATGACAAGGTGCCGGTTACCGCCAGAAAAACAAAGAGGGCTTCTTTTGCGCAAGATGGATGCCAAGATTCGTGCCTCCCTGAAGCCCATAACGTCACAGGATGCCCCTGGGCGGGCTGCGCTGCTGCGAAAATGCTTTATTTTCGGTCCCTTCATCTTTTCGCTGAACGTTCTCGTGTAATTTTCAGGAGTTGCAGCGATCGTTAGCATAGAGCTTTATCCCAATCATGTTTAAACGCTTTTACAAGGCTTCTGTTTTGGCCTACCATTACCATTATCAGATATGAGCGGTAGAAGTACGTATTCAACCAACGACTATGTGCTAAGCAACGATTCAGTCCAGTCAGTACGTATATACGTAACCAAAAATATATAATTGGGCTTAGGGGAAGAATGGATCACACAGTGTAAACGAAGGAGGCAATCCCTGACTCATATTCGCCCCATTTTATTGGGTTTTTCATTTCCCCATTTTATTGGGTACCCATTTTATTGGGTTTTACGAAACCATTATAATGGGTTTTACGAAATCGATAAACCCAATAAAATGGTTTCGTAAAACCCAATAAAATGGGGAATCGAAAAACCCAATAAAATGGGGAATCGAAAAACCCAATAAAATGGGGAATCGAAAAAATCAATAAAATGACGAATCAAAAAACCCAATAAAATGGGTTTGTAAAACCCAATAAAATGGTTTCGTAAAACCCAATAAAATGGGTACCCAATAAAATGGGGAAATGAAAAACCCAATAAAATGGGGCGAATATGAGTCAGGGATTGCCTCCTTCGTTTACACTGTGTGATCCATTCTTCCCCTAAGCCCAATTATATATTTTTGACGTAACGTTACCATGTGGGTACGTATGTATATGTACATATGCACTGTATGTACGATACGTAATGTACAGGAATGGGTATCGAAAAAACATACATTTTGCCTGGAATGTGCGTGGGGGATGATTGCTTTTCTCTTTCCGTGTTTGGAACGCCCTGCTTTTTTTTGCGCCTATAGTCTACGATGGTGTCTGTTCGGATGTAGGTAATGGTAGAACGCGATTAGTCGGTGGGATACTAATGGGACTAAGAGATCAGTGGGTCCATAATAATTTAGCTGAGCTGAACCGCGTTTGCATTTATGTTCATGTCTTACAACGCGTACAGTACATACATGATACGCAGTACATACGTTACCAGCTGGTGTCAGCTGTGGCATAGGTGCGTGGAACGCAGAGTGAAGACTTGCTCCCTTCGATGTCTGCTTATAACTGTAGAAATCCAGACATATTCATAGCTGTAGGCCATTCCTGGTGCTAGGCCGTGATTAGGGCCGGCTTTCTTGCTGCACTATACACGTAGCGTTCTTTCTATCTTCTGTGCTAATGATTTCCGCATCGTTTCAAAAACACAGGCGCAATTTTACCCTATCGGCTTTTGGCGAAAATGTCACCAATTGAATGGGTGCGCCGTGCGCGCTTTTTCTTCTGTGCCTTATCAGTCGGAATGAGAGCTGACGTACGTCTGCGTACATGCAGGATAAAAAGGAATCGTACGTACCGTAAAGCTCTCGTGTTTTGATCCATTCTCCGAGGACTTATTTTATTTCCGATCGCAGGGTTGTACCAGTCGTGGCCTCCCTTGTACTATCCTGGCTCGTTTTCTGTTTGAAAGCCCGCAGCTTATCAGTGGTGAAATTGAGCAGGATAAAGCTCCTTCCGTTTTCACTCTGCCAAGAGAAGCCTATTCATGCGCTGCCTGCTTTTCGATTCATAAGGAGAGCACCCACCAGTAACGCCTGACAATAAAATCGCGGCTACTGCTTTGGTTACTACTACACTGAAAGATATTCTACGTATGCACATATAGCTACGTATGTATACGCCATTTTCCTTTAGCAAATAAGCTCGCTGTGCCATTGTGCGCCAAATTGTTCATATTTGTACGGTCGCTACAACGTGGCTGGGCCGTGTACAGTACAGTTGTCCAACATGACGACTCTGCGCGACTTCCAAGTGGCATTGCAATGCAAGCTGGAGGAGCTGAGACAGAAAGAGGAGATAATCGGCGAATTGGAAGCAGAATTGAGCGAGAAAGACAGCTTGATCCAGTCGCTACGCACAGAACTGGGCAAGTATCGCTCCCTGGTCATGAACATGAACACCGCTGGTCTGCGCTATCAAACAGCTGCAGCAGGCAGAATGCAGTCGCCTCTGGTAGGCGGTCAACAGAAGGTTCCGCTCTCCGGAATGCTCAGCTGCGGTCCACCAACTCGCCCGCAACAAAACGGAACGACTGCTGTCAACAACGGTCATCTGACAGCAATAATTCGAGAAGATGAAAACGTTTTCTCACCACCACCCCCAGCTGCTGCAACTGCAATGGCCGGCATCACACCGTCTCCTTTCTATCGCAGCAGTTCTTCCTCGGAGATTGATGTGAAAAAGGTAGTAGTGATGCCACCGCAGCAACCAATGGTTCCACAACAAAGCCAACAGCAGCAGCAGCAGCAGCAGCAACCAGTGGCACCAACCGCCACTTCAACCGTTCGACCCATATCAGCTCTGAGCAGTTTGCTGATAGCACCACCAGCTGTATCCAGAGTTGGCATCAGAGATAAAAAGATGGCGGTATCTGGAGAACCGGTGAACGTCAATTCGAAGAGTCTGACTGGGAAACTGAGTCACTGCGCCAAGAATTCCAAGTAGCCTACAGCATACTGTAGCTTTTCCTACGAGGTTGACGACTAACGGACGCCTAACAACCTAAGCAGTCATATCACCGATATCACTGCTATTTTAGTTGATTTTAATTTCGTATAACCATCGAATGATCCTTCGTTGGGGTGGATAATTTACAAGTAAGTTTTTCTTTACGATGATATTGCTTTGCTTTGCTGTGTGCTGCTATTGCTAACACTACCAGTGATGCTACCAACCTATAATTTTCAATTGCATGGTCTCAAAGTGATAATACGGAAGCAATAAAATCTTATATTTTATTTATGCCCAAAAGGTCAATCGCTGGCGGCTGTTTAGCGAGCATGAATAGGGTATGTAGATGTGCGCGTGTCACTCCTTTGCATTCCAGCAACCGCTAACAATCGCACGTACGTATAATGAGTTATCTACCAGCCATTTGTCACAGAAAGCTTACTTACTAATTACGTAAATAATTACGCTACGTACGTACATACATAATGTACTACTTCTTGGTAGAGAAGGGTGTGCCCGTTTCCAGGTCAAGAAACTTGATCAAGTCAGCCATCCTAGAAAACGACTTTATGCGCAATTTGGATCTGTCTCAAATTGCGGAAATAATGGAGTGTATGTATCCCATCGAAGTCGAGCCTGGTTGTCTCATTATCAGAGAAGGGGACGTCGGTTCACTGGTTTATGTCATGGAAGGTACCTACATACAGTACATACAGTAGGTATATTGTAGCGTAACAACGTAATCCATTCACTACGGTAAGAAATGCATAGGGAAAGTATGTCGAAGCTCCACTCCAAGAAGAAACAGTCGAGCAGAGTCTATAAAGTAATATCGGTAATATGCCACCTTTATTGCACCTTTTACAGCTCATCCCATAGTACTGCCGTGTGCTTTTAGTTGGTCGAGTGGAGGTGACGAAGGATGGGAAGTACTTGTGCACCTTGTACCCGGGGAAAGTGTTCGGTGAACTGGCCATCCTGTATAACTGCATAAGAACGGCATCAGTCA
>JASAMW010003901.1:0-10383 GCA_030247985.1 Epsilonema sp. ZAB3_2
AGGAAAAAATATGTCTGGAAGAGAGGGGAATAAACTCACTAAAAAAAAAAAAAAATTAACATAAAGAAATAACCTGTGCAGATTTGGTTAGAATAAAATTTGAATGATTACAATACAAATAAGTTGCATTTAAACTGCACAGATTATTTTCCCTTATCTATTTTCATGAAGAAATACAGTGAGGGTTCAGAAAAAGTTTTGTTTTATTATTTTTATATTGATTTTACTGGAATATGTTTAAGAGAAGTTTATTTCAACCCTCACTGTACTTGAGGGGTAAAGGTCCAATCATAAGACTTCAAACGATTCAGAAAAACGCACTCTTCTTTATCAGGATTAGGCAAATGGTAAAAATACAACATTCAGAGGTTTTAGCAATTCTCAGGCGATTGGGCTTGTGTAAGAGAGGCTATACCCAGGATTAGTGGTTGCATGGGTTCTCAGAGAAAAGTGTAAAAGAGTACATTATAGTTGAAAAACTTGCTGCTGGAAGCCCTGTTCCATCTCCTGTCTTAATTGTGCTATTTCATTAGTAATTGCTTCTTTAACTGCTAGAGTAAAACTGTCTTCACTAGGTTCTGGCACTTGAGGTTCTGAGGTTTTTGTACTAGGATTCTGAGGTTGTGATTCTGAAGTCCTGAGGTTCTGCACATCTTCCACATCAATTGCCTGCACTGTCTGTCTAGGGTTTCTTACATTTGAATTTGAATTATCCTGCTCATGAGGCAAACTATGACGATCGAAACACTGTTGGTACGTATGACCATTTCTTCCACAAAAATCGCACGTATTTATTTGATGCAAATTTTGTTGTCTCACAGGCTCATTTCTCCGACGTCGTCGACAAACTTGATACGTATGGCCGGGAAGCTTACAGTAACCACAATAATTTCTCTGAAAATCTTTATGACCAAAATTCTGTCCTCTGGGTTCAGGGAATCCTACATTGTCCTGTCGAAAAGAAACTCTAGGTCGCACACAGACCTCTTCCCTGAAGGAACACACATCATCAGAGGAAACACACACATCACTAGGTCGCACAGGGACCTCTTCCCTGGAGTAACACATGGCGTCAGGGGACAAACACACATCAGGGTCCTCTGCCCTGGAGAAACACACATCAACAGGATCCCCTGCCCCGGAACAACATTGTTCTGGCCCAGGATAGCACTGATACGAATCAACAACTCCAACATTAGACTTAGATTCCGACTTGACTGCATAAGTTTGATATATGGGCTTTTTGAGAAGATTAGGGGGCGTGTTTCCTTCAAGACAGAACAAAAAAAAAAAAAAAAAAAAAAAAACCAAAAAAGAAAAAACAAAAGAACAACACAAAAAAACAACAACAACAAAAAAAAAAAAAAAAAAAAAAAAATAACAAATAATCGCGCGCTTCTTGTTTATTTGCCTCAGTTAGGGCTTGTGAAAATGTCTTCGGATCCTTGTCCATTACCTTACTTCGCAAATTTTTAGTTAGGCCACCCAGGAAAACTTCAAGCATAATCTTATCTTGTGCATCACTGGAAAAACTAGGCATAACAGGATAGGCTTGTTGCACATATTTCTGAATATCAGCTGCATATGTTTGCACATTCTCATTGGATTCTAGTTTACGTGCAGAAGGTCCATGCAAAAGGGCACCAAAAAATCTATTTGACTCAACAGGTTGAAGTGCTTCTTTTAGTTGCTGTATAAGGCCATCAAAATCATTCTTTAGTGCAGGTTGGCGTGAAACAATGGAACGTAGTTGAGAACGGGGATAGCCTTCCAAGAACAAGGGCAAAATTTCTGCTTTTCTTGAATTATTCCACTTATGGGCAAGTGCATACTCTTCAAAAATCTGTAACCATTCAGCGAAAGTAGGGTTATATCCTCCATGGTACTGAGGTGGACGCAAAGCATTTCCTGCTGCAAACATGGAATCTCCGGCATTTGTTGATGCAGATGAGGAAGGCTGATTTTGATTTTGGGTTTCTAGTATATGCAAACGGTTCATTGCCTGCACTAGGCGTGTTTCAAGGTCAGTGATTGTTGCTTGTTTAGCCATTTTTGAATTCACTCATTACAAAACCGTCAGGTGAAAGGTGAAGGAAGACCTATTTGGGTTGTCTCTTGAGGTGGGAACCTGTGCTAAAGGTGTATGTGTGTTAAAGGTGTAGGTGTGAAAGGTGTGATTATATAGGGAGGTGCATATTGCACACAACTATTAGGACTTCTAAGGCTGCAACTGCCAAAAATCCCGTTAAAAATCCTCCAGTGTATGCAGTAATAACTGTAGTACACATCATTGAATGCAACACAAACGAGAGCTTCATGATAGCAGACTGCTACTTACAATTCTGGTTAAATGCGACAATAATTAAGGTAGGGTACATTATCGAATGCAACAAAAACGAGAGTTTTAGGATGCAACTGGATGCTGAGTGGGATTATTCACCAGCTTAAATGTAGTCTGTGCGGATGACTAGTAAAGGGTAATTGTATGGGGTTACCATACACATTTCAAGAGGTTACTATAAAGGGTTATCATATGCATTTCCTTTTACTCTGAGAGGTTTCTTTTCAATAGGGCACTGAAAAGTGTCGCTAAAGGGCCACAAATTTACTTGTCTTGTTTACTGTATGTAGTCCTATACATATTGTGCACCATGCGTGTATGTTGCTTTGATATTGATTGCACCAAACAACAGGTTAAACAGTGGCAGCCGATCCACTGCCGATCAGGTCAAAATGTTAAAATATGTGGGTCATACATTGTACGCAGACAAAGGGATAACTAGGCTTTGCAATATACTGGGCACCAAACCTCTACTGTGATTATCGGATGGCCAAAATCCATAGTAGCCTGCAGTAGGTACTGCTGAAATAACAAGAAAAATTATTTTTCCTCCACACAATTTATTATAGAGTTTAACCGGATACAAAATCCCAAGCAATAAGTCAAAATAGAGCAATACAATGTATGTATGTAAATAAAAGTGTTCAAGAATCAAGATAAGGTACAATATGGTACATTTGTACTATGTATGTACGTTCTATAAGGGACATAATGTGGAGCGCATACTATCTGGCTGGGAAAGGGAAGAATTTCAAGGAGGGGGTGGGTATGTAAGGTAGGAAAGGAAGAAAAATGGAACCGAAAGGTTGGTGGGCTCAAGCGGTATTGCGGGGACGCCAAAAATGTAATGAAAAGTTTTTTGTTTTGTATGGAAAGTAAAGTGAAAGTTGGGTGACAATGGGTTGAGTCCATTCAGGGCAATCGGGGTGCAATCCTTATAGCTATAATCTGTCAACACAACACACAAAATCCCATCTTACAAGCGACCATTGACATCGGAGACTGCAGGAGACTGATAGCCATGACACGATGACTGTATGCCACACTTAGCTTCCATTTATGTTCAGGTAGGCTGTCGACGGTACGAAGCAGATACATAAAGGTTTTATTCAACAAAGGCCAGGGTCGTACTACGTACAATACAAGACAGCAAATCGGCGCTTATACATAAAACATTGTTGAGTGAGGTCGGTGAACAAGTAGATAGAGAACTGTAGTAATTTCAAAGATAAATCAAGGCGCCGGCAAGGGACAAAAGGATATAGCAGGAAGGCTAGGTTACGAACGACATTCAAACACAAATCATGCCATGGAAAGTATCATCGATGACTGGATAATCTTGTGCTCAGGCCAAACCGATTGCACACTAAAGACAAATACCAAGGAACTCTCTCTCTTCTGTCTTCTCTGCTCTCCCTCTCTCTGCCGGATCTTGCTAGTCCTGTCCCTTTTATAGCCAGACGATCTGTAGACAGCAAGGGCTGGGGTGGCTAGGGTGGCTAGGGTGGCTGGGGTGGCTGAGCAGGCTTGTGATGTTTTGTTTGATGATTGCAATGGCCCGCCAGTAGTTCTGTAGAAAGCGTAGTAGGCTGGGGTGGCTAAGGTAGCTGGGGTGGCTAGGGTGGCTGGGGTGATGGCTTGATGTTTTTCTCGAACAACCAGCCAATAGTTCTGTAGAAAGCATGGGCTGAGAAGGCTAGGTGATGGCTTGGTGTTTTCCTTGAACAGTCAGCCTGTAGTTCTGTAGAAAGCGTAGTAGGCTGGGGTGGCTAAGGTAGCTGGGGTGGCTGGGGTGATGGCTTGATGTTTTTCTCGAAGAACCAGCCAGTAATTCTGTAGAAAGTATGGGCTGGGGTGGCTAAGCAATGGCCAAAGCTTGACGGTTGGCTTGACAATTAGGGCGATGGATTGATGATGGCTATGAATGGCTAGGTGGTTGAAGTCGGATTGCATATATACCCAAGATACATACAAAGATGAACACAATATTACAATTCCCAGTCAGGTGTGGTGTAGGTACATATGTAGTTTTGCTCTTTCTCATAGCATACTACATTATTATCATCATGCACCTTTGCCTGTGGTAAAAATGGTTGTGCCACGGAAGGCCACGAAGATGTCAATAAATTATAAATCCTCAGTCAACCTAACCGACGAACTCATCTAAGGTTGGGCTATCAGTTTGGGCCACCTATTGTATGTATGAATTCTTGGGGAAGATAGAACATTAACTGATACTGAATATGCCTGCCAACTCCATTCATTGGTGATCACGCGTGAGCACGAAAAAAAGAAGCTCCAGTACTGAAGGTGATCACGCGCGAGCATAGGTGATCATGCGTGAGCATTTATGAAGTCATAAGTGCTCACGCGTGAGCATAGGTGATCACGCGTGAGCACTTATGACTTCATAAATGCTCACGCATGATCACCTATGCTCGCGCGTGATCACCTTCAGTACTGGAGCTTCTTTTTTTCGTGCTCACGCGTGATCACCAATGAATGGAGTTGGCAGGTATATTCAGTATTGGTTAAGCCCCGATTTCAATTGACCCGCTCCCTTTTGTTTAGACATCAGAAGACGTGCGAGAAGAAGAAGAAGAAGAAGAAGAGCATGAAGATTCTGAACGTGAAGCTGCATCAGCGCGACCACAGTTTGGATATTTACAGCAACAGCTTCCGTCTACCTCTGCAGCAGCAGCAGCGCCATCTGGTGTCGAGCAGGAATTAACCAGGAAACAGCGTGCAGGACGAAACAGCAGACGATTCAACCCGTCTTCAGCTTCTTCCTCTACAGCTTGCGGTTTAACGGCGGCAGAAGATAGCCAACATCGTCGTCATCAGCCTTCTGGGTTAATTCGAGCTCCATTATTGTACGGGCCACCACAACCGTCTGCAGCTGTTCGACCAGCGGCGCAGCAACTGAGACCGCAGCAGCATTTTCTGACTCCGCCACCGCCACCGTTCTTCCTGCAGCAGCAGCAACCTTCTGCATCTGCATCCACTGCAGCAGCTCACACTGGCGTGTTTCCGCCTTCGACGCCCCGCCTGCAGCAGCCTTCAGCTGTGCATGCAGCAGCTGGAGCAGGAGGCGGCGTGCGCCACCCCACGGCCCAACAACAGCACCACGTCGAACGACAGCTGCAGGCAAGGCAGCACTGGTAGTTACGGTCATGCAGTACAGGATTTTAAAACGCTTGATGTTCGACATGGGATCAGACCATTGTGACACGTGCCGCGTTCCGTATGGCGATAGCCGAGCCCCGAAAAGGGGGAGAGAAATAGGACCGAACGGGAATCGAAAACGCTAGCTTCGGTCACAGCTGTGGACTTATAGGCACCCCACCAGGTGCCGGTCCGGGGACATTTGGCTAAACTCGCCTTACATACCTAGAACTACAGGGTGTCTCACGTAGATCTCCCTAACGATCCAGCCTTATAACTTCCGTACTACAGTAGATATCAAGATGAAATGTTGTCCCCAGAAACCCAAGAATGTGCCAAATATTGTGGCAAAATTTGAGCCAGATAGGTCCGCAGGGAATGAAATTACAGGCGTTGAAATATTGGACCCTGTTTTTATCATTTTCCGCACTGAGCATGGTGTGGAGATTAGAATCTTCTGTTCAGCATGGTCAAGCTGCTCATCCAACATGAAAATATGGTGGAACAACAACAGCTGAACGACATCACAGTCCAGAACACAAAGGATTCAAAAATACAGGCGATTTACCGCCCATAACAGACTTCAAGGGGCTGTCGAGGTCAATAGTGGTACCATTGAGTTCAAAATGTTGAAAAACGTGGTCACAAATTTGCAAGCTCGTAATTTCATCCCTAGTTGACCTATCTGGCTCAAATTTTGCCACAAAATTTGGCACATTCTTGGGTTTCTGCGGACAAAATTTCAGCTTGATATCTACTGTAATACGGAAGTTATAAAGCTGGATAATTAGGGAGATCTACGTGAGACACCCTGTAGTTTACGTACACTACTATTGTTCTCGGACGCTATTGCCATACGTACGCAGTACGTTACACCAAGTACAAGAATCGATGGTTGGCAATATTCGTTATTACCGTCTTCACGTGGCTTTTGGGTAATTCTGGCCTGACCCCCTGTCGAACATACAAGCTGAATTCACTGTGAGTAGCGCACTGATTGATGTCATGTACTGTAGTGTGTGTAGGCGTTAGAGAGGGAGTTGGCAATGATGGCGGCTCATCAGCGAGACTTGGAGCTGGAGAGAGAGAAAGCCTTATCACAGATGCTGTCATACGACACCAGGGATCAGATCCACATGCACGTCGCACCTTCGGTAACAGCAAGCAACCTCAACCATAGTGCGGGGTAATTCGGACCACCTCAGTCCCCATCCCATGAGCCTATCATATTCTTCGTTTATCGGCGGCAATGATGGAATGGTCAACCTTCATCATAAAAAAGGCACTTGTACATGCACGTTTGAGTTTGGTGCCACTTCATTGTCCAGTTTTACGCCTTCCCAAACAGGAGATGGGAGGATGGAGTGGCCGGAATTACTCCGCACTCTCATTTTGCGTATTGTATACGTACGTATTCACGAGTTGCGCTAAGCGCAAGTACTGGGTCGCGAGGTGACCCCTCTGAATAACCGTGACTTTCAGTGCAACATTTGATCGGCGTCGGCGGCGCTGTCGACGTCGTTTAGGCAGCTGGAAAGAAAAAGAAAGCGAGCGGAGAATAAACGACCGCGACGCCGACGCCGATCAAATGTTGCACTGAAAGTCTCACGGTTATTCAGAGGGGTCATCTCGCTACCCAGTACCTAGCGCTTAGCGCAACTCGTGAATACACGACCGGTACAACATTGTGACGTCCTGTCACATGGAGGGAGGGGTGGACGAAAAATGATTTTTGATGGGCCTAGCAATGTGTCCTTCTGGACACACGGGGTTTATATGGGCGCAGGGATATACGTTTGGAAATACGGCAAAATGGGGAGATGTTGCTGAACTCATGCTCATTGCGGTTCAAAATAAAGTGCGGATGAAAGTGGAGTTCTGTGATGACTCCTCCTTTTAGGGTTCTCGATTCCTTTTGCTAGCTGTTTAGTCTTGCACCACTTACTGACTGAAGTGGGCGTGAATGAGGAGAAGAGGGAGATTGGGATTGGACCAAATACTCGGCTAAAGCCCTTTATTCGTGCGCATACCATGTAGGCCTACATACAAAGTATGTACACGCATGGTAAATTTGGGTGTAGGGTGGAGCATGGGATTTCTTCATATGTAGGTACAGTGTGTACGTATGCGGACGCGAGGCATAAAATGGTTGATGGTGCTGGCTGGTTGGGGTGGGTTGACTTGACGCTTTCTCGGGTGAAAGAAATCAGTTTTCGGGGGTGGGGCTGACTTTATTTTGTTTGCGCCCACCCCTTGGCGGTTTATCTGAGCGAAATGAGCTCTTCAACTACGTACTTTTACTACGAGGGCCAGGGCTCTGATTTATTTCAACTGGGGGGCAAGAGCAACGACTTTTGTGCGTGCGATCTGCTAGTCGCCTTTTTTTCGTCGCACCAAATCTAATTTAGCTGTAAAAAGCTATACCGCTCCGCAACTTTTTCGTGTGCCAGCTTTCTGCTGGCTTATGAATGTACAGAATGTACGTAGAAGTAGTTCCTCAAATCACGCACGTGCATCTGTGGACAGCTTTCAGAGCCTTTTATGGCTCATTCACATGGAGGAAATGCACGCCGGCGCATACATGGATGTCCATGTCTTTGTATGTTTCGAGCCATGGACATGCCGGGCTATGCGGTATATGCACAGCGGCGCTTGTCTGCCGATGTGAATGGGCCATTATTATGCATAAGAGACATATTTGGGGTTCTCATTTGGAATCTGGTCAAATAGCGTACATTCACGCAACACACAAAGAGGTCACAACAGTCTATATTCACGAGTTGAGTTGCCACTTGTCATTGAGCGTGGTCGCAACAAAAGGTTGCCGCTTTTTCTCTTCAGATCCCCACCCAACCCTCTCAATCTTGTAGTCCTCAGCCTGAAACATAAAAGTCACGAGTTTACGCCGTGGGACGACGATTTCGTTACTGTGTATGGCAGCAGCCTATCTTGCGATTTTAGTGTTACGCCTGGCTATAAGATTGGTAGGTTTGGGGGCCGATTTTGAAGCAGAAAACGTGGCGATTTTCGGCCCAGACGCTCAGTGACAACTCAAGTCGTGGATAGGACAATGATGAATATGCTACTATGTATTACTGTACGCTTCGTACATAGGCCTTGGCCTTACTTTACGTACAGTATGTTATGTACACATCATGACTTGTGGGCGCGTGTGGTCTGGAGCGTGACAGAGATCGATAGGGCAGCTCATGAATTATTGCGATCGGTGACTGACTGTGTGTGGCTGCTTGCGGAAATAGCGAGAATGAGGAGAGACCGAAATAGGGAAACGGCAGGCAAACTGGCTCAGCTTTTGATCTGCTGATGCCGCCTAGCTACACAGGCTGCTACGATACGAAGAAGCCATATTCGACGGGCTGCTTTATGTGTGGTCCCTATGTGTTGATACCGTTTTGCACCGTGTGTACGTGTAAAGATTATGGAGCTCAGCCGACAACACGACGACCGATTTTCTGGAGACAGCTTTCTGAACCGATTGTTTACGTCCTCTTAACGTAAATGAACCTCTAGCTCCAACTTGTACGTACAACCGTATACTCCTCCATGAATACGTATACTATTTTCTGAGCTGATTGTTTACGTCCTCTTTACGTACGTACAGTAAATGAACCTCTAGCTCCAACTTGTACGTACAACTGTACAACCGTGCATAGCCCCATATTGGCAAAACATAAAGAATGCCCTATGCATAGCCTCCCCCTATGCATAGCCCCATTTGTACTGTAGACGCAGAGTACCTGAAGCTACCTATAAGCTGGTCATAAGCTACCCATAGCCACTCCCACACCAAGCTAAGAAGCCTATAAGCCTGCTTGGGGGTGTGTTATTGTACTAGAATAACCCGCGGAAGTTCCCTTTTTCTCTTGACTCCACCTCCAGGCTAATGCGAGGGTGTATGACGATCATGTCATGCCTACGTACGTATGTGTGTGGGTATGCATGCGTTCATCGCTTTTATCGGTGGATAGACGTAAATTAGCACTTATGATGGATTGACGTAAATATCAATCTACGATACACACAAACGCTTTATGAACACTTTGGAGTGGGATAACAAGTCCACAAAGTAGCGCCTATATGTTTTGCCGTATTGCAAGTCGCTTGCGAACTTCATCTTCCTCTCCTCCTTCGTATCTCTTTAAGCTGGGTATTATCAAAAATATATTATTCTGCTTAGGGGAAGAATGGAGGACGTAATGTAATTGAAAGAGAGCATCCCTGGCAGATATGCGCCCCAATTTGAGTTTTTGATAATCCAATTATTAGGATACCCAATTATGCAGGTTTTACGAAACCATTACATTGGGTTGTACGAAACCATTGTTTTACGAAAGGCTAAGCCAATGTAATGGTTTCGTAAAACCCAAAAAATGGATATCCAAATATTTGGATATTACGAAACCTTTACAAACATTGGTTTCGCCCTCATAAATCTCAATACAATGGTTTCGTAAAACCCAATGTAATGGTTTCGTAAAACCCAAATAATTGGACATCCAAATAATTGGATATTCATAAACCCAAATTTTTGGGGCGCTTATCTGCCAGGGATGCCCTCTTTCATTTGCACTATACGTCCTCCATTCTTCCCCTTAGCAGAAATATATATTTTTGGTATTATCCTCTGCAGTAATGTGGCGCTTCTGTCTTTCTGCAAAAACTTATCTCTCATTCGCCTCCTGTACTATACTGGCTACTGATTTGGCGTGCAGCTACGTAGGTACTATCATGCCGTACGTATGTTTAGCGACGTGCCTGAATGTTGGGGGAGCTTCGCTTTTGATGTGCAGCAGGTGGGGTAGTAGCTCGGTGTGCTTTTGTGTGTGTTGCAGACGTCTAGTGCGTTGGTGGAGGTG
>JASAMW010003902.1:0-10927 GCA_030247985.1 Epsilonema sp. ZAB3_2
CAAGAAAATGAACATACCGTATTTTTGGGTGTATATCCCCCCTATTGTATATCCCCCTAGTGTATAACCCCCATTGGCAAAACATAAATTTTGTCCTTTGTATATCCCCCCTGGTGTGTATAACCCCCCATGTACTGTAAGGTACCTGGCCTACCTATGTAGCTGGTCCTAATGCTAGCTATAGCTACTCCTACACCATGCTGCTATGTCTGTAGGCTTAGCTGAGCATGTCTTGTACTAGAGCGATGTACGCATGCACATGCAATGTCGGTAGATTCGACATTTAGACCTATGGCTTGCTTGCTTGCTTGCTTTTATTTTCAAAGTGTGGGAAACCAGGTAAACGCGTTTGAACTTGGCAATACGATAGATCGCAATCACCCCGGCGTATTCTTGACCCAGCACCCGTATGTACAGTACGTACATACCTATGTCACCAAAAGTTGTAACAAAATATGACTAAAATAATCGGCGTAGCAAATCAAATCGTATCCGTATGAAAGGCCTAAAACAGTCCGGGTCAGTTGCGCTAATTAACTCTTTTTCTCTTTCTTCTTCGAAATTGCCTTCTTCTACCACCCTCCGGGTTTTCTCGATTCAGCGGCTCAGCAGGGTCAGACAGCAGAGGATTGTGAAGCTCTCGGCGCTTTGCCTCTTCTTGTAGTGACTCGAAGACGCCGTCTTCTTCGATCCGCCTGCGAATAGTGAGCAACTTCATCGCAACACAGCATGAAATGAATAGCAATAGAATTCTATGGACATACAGCGAACGTATGTAAAGGAGGTATGTATGTTGGCGGTATGTCGCAGATGAATGCGCTATAATAGACTGATGCAAAGATGATTCCCAGTTAACCCCTCCGTAATTTCACATGGCCGCCTGGCTGCAACATCAACTTGCGGCCGGCCACCTCACGACTATGGGCGGCCATGGCCGCAGGGTGGCCGCAAGGGGTGTATGCGGCCTGGCGGCCGGCTGAGATTATGGAGGGGGTTTAAAATGCTTACGCTATCGCCATTTTTAGAAAACGTTTTGCACTGTTTGCATTTCTTGGTCTGAATTGTTACAATTAGAGTAAAACGTCAATTGCGTTTTTCATGCAGTTTTAATTCACCCTCGACCCATGACTTCAGCACAAACTTGTGTTCCATTTTAAAAATCCAAATATGCAGTTTTTATGGGGAATCCGATAGGTATATCAGCTCTATTTCCAAAAATACCCCCTTCTGCGTACACTACAGGCTACTCTCAATCCTTACAGAAAACGTTTCTTAAAGGGCAGATGCGGCAAAGATTTTTCCATAGTGAAGGCTGAGATCGATTTTTCAATTTTCCTTCGGTCAGTATACGTAGTTTTTTATGCTGAATTTATTTCACCCCCATGTCTCGACGAGATTTTGCCTCCTTGTAGAGAAACCCCACTTATACGTGTCGCTTCGAACGCCCGTTTGTTCTTGTCAGCACCTCACTTCCTGCGTCGTTTTGAATGTGAGAGCGGACGACGGCGCGCGCGCGGATGACAACGCGCGCAGATTCTAAACGACGCAGGAAGTGAGGTGCTGACAAGAACAAACGGGCGTTCGAAGCGACACGTATAAGTGGGGTTTCTCTACAAGGAGGCAAAATCTCGTCGAGACATGGGGGTGAAATCAATTCAGCATAAAAAACTACGTATACTGACCGAAGGAAAATTGAAAAATCGATCTCAGCCTTCACTATGGAAAAATCTTTGCCGCATCTGCCCTTTAACACATACCCTGAAAAGCCAACAAATTGTTCAGTTGTTGACCGTTTGTTGTCTGTTTATGTTTGGGTGTTGTCTGTTTGTTGTCCCAACTAACTGACAAAAAAACAACAACAAACCGACAATACCCACATATAAACGGACAACAAACTGACAACAAATGGACAACAGCTGAACAATTTGTTGCCAAGAATGTCAGCTTTTTGGGGTATGTCTGAATGGTAGCTGGTCCTGAAGCGAACGAAGATGTAATCAGAAATATATAACATTAGGCTTAGGGGGAATATGCATCTGTCATGTTGAGCAGAAGGAAGGCCAGCGACTAAATCGGTTCGTACATACAACTTGGCTGAATATATGACCGAGTCGTACATGCAACCTTTGCAAGTCGTATGTATGATCGATGGTCACATAAGTGAATAAAATTTTGTTTGTATATATGACCCTCAACATCGCATATGCGACGTCGGTTCGTATATGTGAATCGCAAATGTCGCATATATGACATATGACTGAGTCACATATAAAAACCGATTTGGTCACTGGCCTTCCTTCAGCCTCAACATGTCAGATGCTTATTCCCCCTAAGCCTAATGTCATATTTCTGATGTAATGTACTATGGTAGGTATGGTATGCAGGGGTATACGGTCATAGTAAGTTGGGGCGGCATTACACCCCAGTTCATGGTTCTACGCCCCAAACTTGGGCGGCTAGGGGTGTAAAATTTTCAACCCACCTTCATGGAAAAATAATTCTCTGAGCTTGTAATGATGTAAAAACTGCGGGAAAAGGCGATTTATGGCATAGTTGTGACTGCGATAGTAGGAGGTCGTTGCTGGGGTCACTCTACCGCTAATTTCTGCTGCATTTCTTCCCCCTCACTTGTCGCAAGCATCCCATTTTTACCTATGTAGGTACCTACCTTTTGTGTTATCCATCCAGCCCTTGCTTCATCCCGTCTTGCCTACGTACGTACGTACAATATCTACCTACGTCATGCCGATGTATAAACGTACATGCTTGTTTTGAGTTTCCAGCATTGCCCTGCAATGACATTTTAGCCAATAAATACTTTGTGGCCAAGGTAGCCTCAGAAGCTCGGAAAAAGCATCATTTGGACCAATAAGCAAAAAATTTTCCTGGGGGCGCTGCCCCCGGACCCCTACTGGGGGCTCCTGCCCCCAGACCCCCGATTTGGGGGGCTCCACCCCCCAAACCTCCCGTTGGGCCTCCTAAATTTTACGCCCCAAAAATTTTAGCCCACCATATACCCCCTGGGTATGGTACATTATGTATGCATGTACTCAAAACGAAGACGATGCCGTAATACATTACATCTTCATTCTAATTGGGACCAGGTTTAACCAGCTCTGTAATGCCCTGACCCGCAGGGCCTGCAGGTCACCTGTGTGTCACCCATGGGTCACCCACAGTCATTGGTCAAATCAATAATTTTCTCCTTTTCTGCCAGCGCTTTTTCGCGTTTCTGGGTGACCCACGGGTGACCTGAGGGTGACCTGCGGGTGACCCGAGGGCCCTGCGGGTCAGAGCATTATGGAGCTGGTTAACTCCTCCCAGGATTCAAAGTCTCTGTAGTCAACTGGTTGTGCAACCAACGCCAACTGACATGGATGAGTTGCACAACTGATGCCAACCAACATATGGGAGTTGTGCAACCGATTCCAACCATTGCCATGGTTACACAATGTCCATATTCTGGTTGAAGCCAGTTGCGCAACTCCCATATACCATATTTTTGGGTGTATAGCCCCATGGGGGTATACAAAAATTGAGAGGTCCAATGGGGGGTTATACACTAGGGGGGATATACAATGGGTGGGGATATACATAGGACAAAATTTATGTTTTTGAGAGGTGTGTAGAGGCATGTTTTTGAGGTCAAAAGTATGTGTTTTAGGGCATAATCGCGGTTAAAACAGGGTTATTCTAGTACAAGACATGCTCAGCTAAGCCTACAGGCATAGCAGCATGGTGTAGGAGTAGCTATAGCTAGCATAGGACCAGCTACATAGATAGGTCAGGTCAGGTACCTTACAGTACATGGGGGGTTATACACCAGGGGGGATATACAAAGGACAAAATTTATGTTTTGCCAATGGGGGGTTATACACTAGGGGGATATACAATAGGGGGGATATACACCCAAAAATACGGTATTAGTTGGCCTTGGTTGCACAACTCCTCCTTATATCGATTGGCGTCTGTTGCACAACCAGTTGACCACAGAGACTTCCTTACCCAGGAGGAAGTAACACCTACCACGAGAAAGCGTCATTGTTGACAACATGAAAAAATTTTGTTGTCCATTTTTATATGGTGTTGTCGGAACGTGTACCATTGTTGTCCGAACCGACAACACCCATAAAAAACGGACAACAAACCGACAACAAATTTTTTTCGTGTTGTCAACAAGGACGCTTTCTCAGTGTAGGTTTTAATGGAACACAAGTTAGTGCTGAACTTTATCATGGGCCGAGGGTAGATTTTTCAGGACGACCCGGCGAGACGACGCGGAAACCGCGCGGTAATTTGTAAAAGACAACGAAACAACCAACCAACAACCAAACTACCAAAAGTGTGGACCTCTTGAAATTAGCTCCGCCAAAATGACGCTCATGGTTTGTTTCTTTGAATTGTACCCTGTACTCATTGTCAGTGCGATCCTCCACCCTCTTTATCTATCCTCCACCTTCCACCTTTACTTCCTCTTTCTCCTCCATCCATGCTTGTTGATTGCGAGAGCAGATTGGTTAGACCATCTGGAAGTTACTGTGTCCCTACTGTGTCCCTCTGCCCCCATATGGTACACACAAAGTGCTACATGCTGAAATAGTTGAACAGTCGCTACAGGGCATTTTGTTTTACAAAAATGTAATCAAAGAAAGCACGTTGTGCTCTTTCAAATAGGCTTTGAACAGGACTGAGGCTTTAGGCGTAGGCATAGGCTTAGGCTTAGGCTTGGGCCTACTCCTCTAAATCCAATACCTAAGCCTCAGCCTCAGCCTAAGCCTATACCGTAAGTACTGTCCTATTTTGAAAACCCCAACTTGCTTTCTTTGATAACATTTTGTAAAAAAAGTGCCCCATAGCGGCTGTTCAAGTATTCCAGCGTGTAACGGATAGAGAAGGTGGAGGATCGCACTAACAATGAGCACAGGGTACAATTCAAAGAAACAAACCATCATGTGCGTCATTTTGGCTGAGCTAGTTTAAAGAGGTCCACACTTTTGGTTGTTTGGTTGTTGGTTGGTTTATAGAGTGCGCCGCGGCATAAAAACTCTGGATCTGGGTACACTTTTTGCCAGGCTCCTCCCGATTTTTTCGCCAATAGCCATGGAGCTAGTCAGGGTCAGGTGATCGTTTTGATTGACACATTTGTAATAGTAGAAGAGCTTTGATTGACACATAGCCCGTTTTATTACCCCTCCCTCCCTGCCTCTGCTTGCCAGCAGTAGGTGGGTAGAATGAAGGGAAGGGGAAGGGGGAATAGCCACTGGCCAGCTTTTCCTGAGCTGCTGGTCGAAGTGTACTAATATGTACGCACGTATTCAGTGAGCGACACACCCTGCGACTCCCTTCTCTCATTATATAGAATACGTTGTAAGCTCAGCGCCCTAATGTAATTAGCCTATGCTGAGCTGTGCACACAGTGTGTACATGTACGGTACGTACGTAGAGATACGTGCCTATATTCTTGTGCTCGCTCAGACCATAATGTACTAATATTAATTTTGAGCATACAGTACGTACATATGTAGCAGCGAAATTTTCTGTACAATAATTTGTGTACGACACTAATGAAGCTGTGATTTGCGTTCTTTTGTCGTGGAGTGAGTGACCAACAGAAGCGGCAGTATGTACAGTATGTTATGTACGTACACAGCACATACGTATGTATGTTTGAGAAAAACAAAGTCTGCCTGCACTGCAGTTTAAAAGATGAGAAGGGAGGGGTAATAAAACCTCGCGCTGGACGCTCACTTCCTCTCTCCCTTTTCGATCTGTCAATCAAAGGAGTCATAAAATCGGGACTTGTCAATCAAAAGGGAGGAGAAGCTTGCCTTCGCTTTTCCTTCTAGCCTTACCATTGGTCAACGCGCCACGAAAAGTTGGCTGCTGATTGGTCAATGTGCCACGATTTATACGTAGAGTGTACCCATTTCGAGCGAAAATAAGCCGCGGCGGTGCAGGAACACTAAAATGGGGGGACTACCGCCTCCACAACACAAAGTGTCCAGCCTGGTCTTGCCCATATTTTGTAAAACAATTTGCCACGAGACGAGCAATTACTTCATGTACGCCTAGAGCGTGCGCTCCGCTTCGCTAAGCGCGTTGGATGTAGCGAAGCGAAACGACGGGCGCGCAACGAAGGAGCGTTCTAGGGGTACGTGCCACTTTTTGAAAAATATTCAAAAAATATAAATTATCTGTGGATGATTCTCTTCATTATATTGACAAATGGGATGACAGAGAAGAAGCGATGAAGAAAAATGCCTCGCAAGTGCAAGAGAAAAGAGAAAAGACAGCAGTAATTGTAAGATTCCCCACCTGCAATACCTGTCAGAAACTTTACGTTTTCCTGGCAACGCAGCAGCAGTAGTGGCTACAGGAAGCACCTTCAACCAACCCCCAGGACCTTCGATCCTTGTCATGAGCTGGAATTATTTCAAAGGATCAACAAGACTATGACAGTGGGCAAGAAGAAGATGAACAAACCCCCTCCAAAAAGGTACATGCTGCAACTCAAAGCATCACCCCCTTTCTACAGGGTTTTTTCCATAGACACTAAAATGGGGGAGGACAACCACCTCCCAATTCAGAGTTTCCAACATGGTCTTGCGCATATTTTGTAAAAATAACTTGCCATAAGATGATGAGCACATGATTTGCTATGAAGCAACTACTTTATGATGGCTACTACTATCATTTTAGTGTCTATGGTTTTTCAGCCTCAACTCCAATCACGAATGTTGTCATTTCTCCACTCCTAAAGAACCAATTTGATCCAAATTTTGTTCTTTGGAGGTGGCGATATGGCAATGTCTGTGATTGGAGTCGCGGCTGGAAAACATGATAGTATGGATATGGACGATTTGCATTGTCACGATTGTTGGTAAAATTTTGACCCCAATACTTGTTTAAACTGATCTGAAACAGCGGGGCCACCTTTCGATTGTGACTACCCAGTCTTAGTGCAAGTGGCCAATAGTCTGGCCACTGAGAGTTTGCTATGGAACTCAAGACATGTATAAAATAGAAAAGCAAATATGAACTTCTCTCCATGCTTCATGACTGTGCTCCTATTTTGCTGCTAAACCCTGTACATGCAAACTGTGAAAGAGTTTCATTGCAAACTGTTGGTTAGTTAGACTGTATAGCAGCTAAACAGACTTTAGTAGCCTATGCTGTTGCCAAGGAACTATTTGGCAGCCTTATGGATGCAACTTGATGCATTTTTGTTGCAGGTAAATTGTGGTGGACTCATCAAATCAAACTGTCCTCTGGCCCATGGCATGGCATTGGGCTGCACTCCTGTGATTCATTAACTGCCATCACAACAACAGTGGAGAAGCAAGCAGTCTTCATGCACCATGGATTCAGAAGCCAATATTGAGCTGGTTATTTGCCAGCTGCTGCAGGAATATGGCCTGTTGGAAGAAACCTCTGTCAACAAACTGCACTGTGGTAATGGGCACAATTTTGCAGTTAGACTGCTCTCAAAACTGTTCAACAGCATGGCCAAGAACAAGGTGATACTCTTGGCATCATTTGTTGAAGATGAACAGCATGTGGAAAAGGGTCATATTCCTATCATAACTATGTTTTGAAGCTCAAAAGTCAGAAAAGACAACTGTTATCTATTGAATATGGACATTTGATATGTATTGTATTTCACATGTTCTTTGTCATTGAATGGAACCCATGTGACTGCTATGCATGTTTTTAGGATTTTAGAGTAAGTTGATATGTGTAGTTCATATGTGAATTGAAAACTGTCCACCCTGAGTCAATTTTGCCACTATTATTGGAAGTGCATTGTCAGACCAGGTTGGACACTTTGTGTTGTGGAGGCGGTCGTCCTCCCCAATTCTAGTGTCTATGTAGAGTGCATATGTAGGCACTGCCTACATATACACTCTATAGTTGTTTGTTTGTCTTTTACAAATGACCAACCGCGCGCGGGGGCGGGAAAGCCGAAAAGAACAGAACGTCAGAGCAGCAAGCAACGTCTCTATGCTTCGTAGCAAAGTATAAGCAAGGCAAGTTATAAGCGTAAAGGATCATTTTCGACCTGTGCTGTCTTTACGCAGCAGCATTGACTTTTACCGACGGACCTTTTTCTTGGTTCGCCGCTTTATTGCGAACAGAAATATTTGGAAGATGGAAGTTGGGGAGGACGGCGACGGCAGCAAGAGCAGAATAAGGCATCGAGAGGATAAAAGGTACTTTACCTTCTTCATGAACCTTCACTTTAGCGTCGAAATAGCGGATGCCTTTTTCAGAATTGTGTATGATGCTGAAGACGCTAGTGGTCTGGACCAGAATGGGGCAACTGAAAAGTAAGCGCGTACCTACTAGCTGGAGAAACGATCAAGACCGAGGTTATAGACGGGAGGTTACGGAATTTGGTGCCAACGCGTAAACTTTTTACAAAATATGTGCAGGCTCTCTCCATATTTTCCTACAATTTCGTACAGACAGCTAGGAGTATGGACTTACGTAGGTCAAAATATTGAATGTTGCAAATCCGTAATAAGATGTCCATAAAATGTACAGCAAAACTCGGTCTTGATCGTGTAGGGAACTATGCGTAGAGTAAATGGGCGAGGTCGTGTCTTTAGCGGCGCACACGTAGTAGCGCTTTTTGTAAGAAGTAAGAAAAACGCAACTACGTGTTTCACTTGCTTCTAGGAGTTGTCTAGGAGTTATGCTGCGCTCGACATGCCCATAGCTTGATATGCGCAACAGCTTATTATTATACGCCGAGGTGAACATTTAGAACGCAAGAACAGTGAAGGTTTGCGAAGTGTGCAAAACGGTGCCTGATCTTCATACCGAATTTCAGAGCCTCTGATTGCGACAGTTTCGCAACTGGCTCAATCGACTATGAGCAAGAGTTGTGCAATCGACCGTGCTCAATGGGCATGGGGGGAGTTGTACGCAATCGCGGTTACGGAGCTGTTTACCGTCAGGGACTTTAGATTTTGTGGGTGTTTGGGAGCGTGATAATGGATGCTGCCTCTGGGTTTACCAACAATAAATAACCGCTACGAGTGCTGGTGGTTGGTATCTATCTATAGTATGTGTCGCCTGTGTTTGGTTTAGCTTGGAAGAAATGCAGTACTTGCGCCAGTTGGATCAGATAATTCGATTTGGTAGCGTGAAAGATGACAGGACTGGGACTGGGACCAAGTCTATTTTTGGCATGCAGTCCAGATACAGCTTGAGAAACAGTAAGCTGTGTTTTTGTATTTTTACTATTGTTTATTGTATTTTAACACCTACCCCGAGGAAGCCGTCATTGTTGTCAACAACTTTTACTTTTGTTGTCGGATTGTTGTCGGATTTTGTATGGTTGTTGTCGGATCCGACAACAACAGTACAATATGTTTGTTGTCGGTTTGTTGTCGGGTTTTTTAGTGTTGTTGTCGGATCCGACAACAACCGTACAAAATCCGACAACAATCCGACAACAAAAGTAAAAGTTGTTGACAACAATGACGGCTTCCTCGGGGTAGGAGTTAAGAGACGTTTTCTGTAAGGATTGAGAGTAGCCTGTAGTATAGGCGGAAGGGTACTTTTTGTGAAACGAGATAATATGCCTATCGGATTCCCCATCAAAAACTGCATATGTTGATGAAGTTTTAGGAAAAAATTTGTTCAGGCATCATCGAGATATTCATGGGTAAAGGTGGGCAGGTCGCATTTTTGCCGTTTTTCAACGTTTTTAGCCATATTTCAGCAACCGAAGGGCTTAGAGGGCTACAATTTGGTACACACATAGATCCCCTAGGGACCCAAGTCTGGACCAATTTTTAGCCCAATCGGCCACCTGTGTGGCGAGATATAGCGTCACAAAGTGCATTTCTGTATATTTTTCACCTGTTGCAAATTTAGTTTTTTGAATACCACGGCGCGAATACATGCCCTGCATGGGGTAAAATTTTGACAGCAAGTAGAGAAGGGTTAAGCCTAAAAACTTTAGTACTACCGCAAAAAATCTCTATAATTGGAATTGGGACTACAGTCCTCTCGAATAGTGAAAAATACAGCAAAAATTTTCCCGCCTTTTTTTATTTTTCAAGATAAATGAGCAATACCACTGAAACTTTTTCCTCGTAAGTAGCCTATCTTATGTAGAATTTGATGTAGATTTCAAAAATAAAATTGTTTTTTCCCAAAAAATTTAACCCTTACCCAAAATTCACAAAAATATACTACTTTTGCAAAATTATATGCTAGGGGTTAAATTTTTTGGGAAAAACAATGTTATTTTTGAAATCTACATCAAATTCTACATAAGATAGGCTACTTACAAGGAAAAAATTTCAGTGGTATTGCTCATTTATCTTGAAAAATAAAAAAGGCGGGAAAATTTTTGCTGTATTTTTCACTATTTGAGGAGGACTGTAGTCCCAATTCCAATTATAGAGATTTTTTGCGGTAGTACTAAAGTTTTTAGGCCTAACCCTTCTCTACTTGCTGTCAAAATTTTACCCCGTGCAGGGCATGTATTCGCGCCATGGTATTCAAAAAACTAAATTTGCAACAGGTGCAAAATATACAGAAATGCACTTTGTGACGCTATATCTCGCCAAACAGGTGGCCGATTGGGCTCAAAATTGGTCCAGACTTGGGTCCCTATTGGATCTTTTCGCACGCCAAATTGTAGCCCTCTAAGCCCTGCGGTTGCTGAAATATGGCTAAAAACGTTGAAAAACGGCAAAAATGCGACCTGCCCACCTTTACCCATCAATATCTCGATGATGCCTGAACAAATTTTTTCCTAAAACTTCATCTACATATGCAGTTTTTGATGGGGAATCCGATAGGCATATTATCTCGATTTACAAAAAGTACCCCCCTTCCACGTACTATGCAACCGCTACAGAAAACCTTTCTTAACTATTGTTTATTGTATTTGACTAAAATACCTTTA
>JASAMW010003903.1:0-35463 GCA_030247985.1 Epsilonema sp. ZAB3_2
AGTAATCCAACATCATGTAACCACCCGCAGGCTTTCTCGCTAGGTAAACCGGCGTGTCTCATACAGTACGGGTCGGCTGGGTTTATCACACCCTCAAGATATCTCAGGATCTAGCCACCGTAGCGCAGTGCGGTTAATAATCTCTCGATAAGTTTCAGCGGGATTGAAAATAAAAAAAACCGCATGCGTCTACGAGCCTCTGTGTCGAGAAATCGCCAATTCCTAAGTACTAAAAATGTACACTTTTTCGATTACCGTATTTTTGGGTGTATATCCCCCCCTGAGTATATCCCCCCAGTGTATAACCCCCCCATTGGGAAAACGGATATTGTGTCCAATGTATCGCCCCCCTGGTGTATAACCCCCATGTACTGGAAGGTACCTAACCTACCTATGTAAGCTGGTCATAAGCTAGCTATGGCTACTCCTGCACCATGCTCCTACCATGCCTATAAGCTTAGCTGAGCATGTCTTTTACTAGAATAACCCTGTTTTGACCGCGATTATGCCCTAAAACACGTACTTTTGACCTCAAAAACATGCCTCTACTCACCTCTCGAAAACATAAATTTTGTCCCATGTATATCCCCCCCCCCCCCCCCCAGTGTATAGCCCCCAGTGTATAACCCCCCATCCGACCTCTCGATTTTTGTATCTCCCCATGGGGCTATACACCCAAAATACGGTATTCAACATAAATGAGAAGCCGCAAAAATTTTTTCATTAAAACTAGCCTATCCTATGTAAAATTTGGCGTAGATTTCAATAATAGTATCGTTGATCCAAAAAATTTAACCCCTACCCAAACATTGTCAAAATTATACAAATTTTGCAAAATTATATACTATGGGTTAAATTTTTTTGAAACACCGATACTGTTTTTGAAATCTACACCAAATTTTACATAGGATAGGCTACTTTTAATGAAAAAGTTTTTGCGGCATTGTTCATTTATGTGGAATAATCCAAAAAAGTGTACCTTTTTAGTATATTTTCAGTACTTAAGGAAATCGGCGATTTCTCGACACAGAGGGCACGTAGACGCATGCGGTTTTTTAATTTTCAATCCCGCTGAAACTTATCGAGAGATTTTTAACCGCTTTGCGCTACGTTGGCTAGATCCTGAGATATTTTTAGTGTGTGATAAACGCAGCTGACCCGTACTGTAGTAGCTGCTGCTCAATTTTGTCTTCATTCATTTCAAGCGCTCCTGCTGTTTCATATATGCCTCTGCGCACCTCTGAAAAACAAAAAATGTCATATGCATAGCTCCCCCCCCCCCCCCCTTATGCATAGCCCCCCTATGCATAGCCCCATATAGGACCTCTCAATTTTTGCATGGGGCTATGCACAGGTAAATAGGTATGGTATACCACCCCGCGACTACCCAGACACAATTCTTTTGCAAGTACGTAGGGAATATTCCACCCTGCGACTACCCACACACAGTTTTAGCGCAAGTAGGAAATACTATTCCACCTTGCGACTACCCACACACATCTTAGCGCAAGTAGGGAATATTCCCTAAAGAACCAAACAAAAAAGGATCTGAACTGAAGTGCTTCTCATTCTCGCAGATCCTGCTTACTTTGCTTTGGCACCCATGCCTTGATCTTAATTCCTTTGATCCATTCGGCTTTTTCAGAGCTTCATCCTTTGGAAAGAAGAACATGGACAGCTGCAGTAGGCCAGTTTCCTTCAGCTTCTTTCGCTGACTACTGTATGTGTACAACTACTGCAATAGAGAACACAGGAACACAGCAGTGAATATCATATCCATCCAGCATGATGTCCTAGATAATTTTTAATCAAATTATTTGGCCTACCTGTTCTCTTCTTCCTTTACTGCGATTTTCGTCCACAAGTTCAGTCGTTTGACTTTAATTCAACCTCCAAACCTCCTGCTTTCTCTTCTTTTCTATTGTTTTCGTGCTGATAAAGCTAAAAATTTTGTCCCTGTACGCCTAGTATGTTTGCGTCGGTCTAGCGTCTAGAAGTCCTTGGCATGTGGTGTACTGTAGGATTCAAATTTCAAATGATATCGAAGCTTGGTGACGAGTTTTGGTGACGAGTTTCTGATTTTGAGACGACGACATGATTTTGAGATGACGATTTTGAAGCCGAACCTAAAATCGTCATCTCTGTTTATCGTCATCAAGGCAAAATGAAACCGTTAAATTTGCAAAAAAATGACGTTTTTTTTTCAAAAATCAAGATGACGATTTTCAAAACATGATGACGTCGAACGTCCTGAAAAGTTTTGACAAATTTGGGTGGACCCAAATTTGGGTCTATCTTCACAAGAAGGGATATGGGATACCGTATTTTTGGGTGTATATCCCCCCCTATTGTATATCCCCCCCTAGTGTATAACCCCCCATTGGCAAAACATAAATTTTGTCCTTTGTATATCCCCCCCTGGTGTATAACCCCCCATGTACTGTAAGGTACCTGACCTACCTATGTAGCTGGTCCTATGCTAGCTATAGCTACTCCTACACCATACTGCTATGCCTGTAGGCTTAGCTGAGCATGTCTTGTAATAGAATAACCCTGGTTTGACCGCGATTATGCCCTAAAATACATACTTTTGACCTCAAAAACATGCCTCTACACACCTCTCAAAAACATAAATTTTGTCCTATGTATATCCCCACCCATTGTATATCCCCCCCTAGTGTATAACCCCCCATTGGACCTCTCAATTTTTGTATACCCCCATGGGGCTATACACCCAAAAATACGGTATCCTACGCAACGCAGAAATAGGGGGGGGCAATGTTACATTAGTGTGATGTGTGACTGTATGTACATACATACATACCTAAGCAACTACATACTGGGGACAGGGGTCCCTCCGTCTTTGATAGTGCTCGACCACAGTGACTTTGTAGACTTCTGTATTAACGAACTTACACTGTCGAAAGCATGGCGCGGGCGTAGACAGTTGAGAAAGAACAGGACCAGACTTGGCCCACTTCCAACTGCCGCAACTGTCTACGCGCGTGCGCCGTGCATTGACAGCCGTACTTAAAGTCCACTAATACAGAAGTCTACAAACTCACTGTGGTCGAGCAAAATCAAAGAGTGATGCCTTGATAATATTTGCGTGACGTTCTTTTTGAAGTCCCCATATCGCGCACATACAGTATGTATGTAGTACAGTACAATACTGTACGGAGTACATAAGATACGCAACGAACAAAATAGGTCTATGTGAATATATTATGTTGAATAGAATAAATGTATTATATTCGCCTTCAAACATCAACAAGTTCAGCAGTATTTGTTTGTACGCTATATGCTAGGAGGAATACGTAAGTGATTATGTAAACATGTTGGAAGTCATTTCTGCTCAGTCGGGTTCAGTGAGAGTGGTAGGGAAGGTGTGAACAACCAAAAGCTGGCTGAGGATGCAAAAACTGAGGCCAAAGCCCATCCCACTGGGTTCGAAAGCGCACTAGCTCGGGCTGCAAGCACCAGATATCCGAGCATGAACAGGCAGCGAGTCATTTCAGCATAACTCGCGTACTGCCTGAAAGGCACAGTAATTGCAGAAAATTATTGATAAATACATACTATCAAGCTAAAGTATATGTCATTGAATTGGTCACCCTACCACCTGTATGTACGTTCAAAGCTAACCGTTTATCAAAAAGCATTCCGAAGCACTGCAGCGATGCCGTGATGAAGATCACATACAGTAATACTTTTCCAGCCATTAAATTCTGCAAATCATTCCCATACCTTCAATTAGATACTCCGCCGAACGTCTGGGCCTATTCGCAACATGCGCTTAGTTAGAATTATTGGTGGTCGCGAGCTGACCTGATGCCGCGCTTTTTGATCGGTGAGCACCGATCAAAAAATGCAATGAAACATGAAACACACTGAAAAACATGGGTGTAAGCTCGCGACCACCCATAATTGGCCGCTAAGCGCAATTTAGCGACTACCCCATTTTGATTGCTGCTGGAGACTTTCTTACCGCTTTTTCGGCCGAGGCCGAAATGTTGAGATGTATCAATAAACATATGACGAAATGCACTCCAACGTAGAGTCCGAGCCAGACGGGCTGCTTGGAACTGTACCTTCTCACCGGATACTCGACCTTTTGGAATAAAATATGGTCAGGTCAAATAAATATAATGTACATATACATGTACATACATGGCAGTATATGCATGCTTGCATGCACCGCAAAAATCTGCTTGCGCATTTTTTGGAGCTCTAGGCCTCGTTGCTTGCTGCAATGCAGTTTTGTAACGCAACCAGCAACCTACTACGCTGCGTTTGATGTCATACCGCAGGAATTCCATCAGATGAATCCTTGAGGGTAACGCCTGGTTGCCATCCTGGACCTCTGAATGGAGTCTGCAGCTTGTTCCACCAACTGCTGAAAGATCTTGGCTTATCCCACAATGTTTCTTTGAGAACAAATAGCTGAAATAAATATAGTACGGACGGCACTTCCGAACTATCAGTGTACGAGGCTACCATAAAACTACCTACGTAGCCCATATCAGTGTTTGCATTATGTACTTTCTTTAAGAAAAACAAAACTCCGGTTTGTGGTCGAGTTTACCCAACAGTACCGCTTCATCTCAAATACCGTATTTACCGGTGCATAACCCCCCCCATGCATAACCCCCCCCCCCCCCCAATGCATGCAGTAGCCCCATATTGGCAAAACATAAAAAATGCCCAATGCATAACCCCCCCCCCCCCCCTTATGAATACCCCCATATGTACTGTACAGTACCTGAACCTACCTATGTAAGCTGGTCATATGGTACCCATAACCACTCACACACCAAGCTAAGATGCCTATAAGCCTGCTTGGGGGTGTATTGTGCTAGAATAACCCTGTTTTGACCTCAATTATGCCCTAAAACACGTGCTTTTGACCTAAAAAATATGCCTCTGCGCACCTCTCAAAAACATAAGAAATGCCCCATGCATAACCCCCCCAATGCATAACCCCCCAATGCATAGCCCCATAATGGGACCTCTCATTTTTTGCATACCCCCATGGGGCTATGCAATGCACCGGTAAATACGGTATGTACGTACAGTGTGCGTGCAACAAGCCAGGATAAAGACACGCCGTAAAAATGCGCAGTACCACCCAGGGCATATATAAAATAGGTACCTACGTACCTGGCAGTAGAGCTGATCGAAGCAGCGAACGTTGTGTACAAGACCGTAGGCCACTGGCTCATCATCCATTTCAGCTTGAAATGTACCAAACAATCGATCCCATACTATCAGCGTACCGGCGTAGTTCTTGTCAATACAATAAGGATTTCGACCATGGTGTACTCGATGATGGGATGGCGTATTGATGAGGTGTTCTAACGGGCCCAAACGACCAATCACCTACATTCATCATATCACACCGAACGTACATATGTACAGTACGTACGTAACGAACACTTGTTTGGAGAATATCATATCGTTTCCATTGTGCACGTTATCAGCCATGAAAGTAGTCTACCGAATCCTTGATGGAAATGTTATGCAGTGTTTGCCAGTGTGCATAACCACAATGCACAGCCTCATTGACAATAAAAACATGCCGAATGCATGGCCCTACCCCTACCCTGTCCTCATGGCGCTTTGCACCAGTAAATACGGTATTCTATGGTTTTTACTTCAGTATGAATCCAGAATTGATAGATTAAATTCAAGGCAAGGTGAACCAGGTGAATTGGAGGTGGAATAAACAGCGCCATGGGAAAATAGAAAATCATAGAGACGAATTCCTGAAGCATTCCTTGTCTCAAGGCAGTGGAGTAATTGTAGTACTCCGAGCTGTGATGCATCTGATGTACGGACCAACCGATCATTGTCTCTTCAACAGAAGCCATTTTCTGTGATATGCAATGAATGTGGTGATGGAAGGGCCGGAACGTGTTAGCCTGTTATTGTTGGGTGTACCTGTACCACTTACACCTATATCCCAAAGTATAATCCCGGACAGTTTGAAAAAACGAAGGCTGTCTATGCGCCGCGTACAAAGTACGGTGCGCGCGCGTAGACAAGTTGCGAAACGAGCGCCAAATTCTAGTCCTCTTCATTTGCAACTGTCTATGCGCCCGCGCCATACTTTGCACGTGGCGCATATCCTTCGTTTTTTCACTGTCCACACCGACCCAGGAATCAGGATGTATGACTTTTGTGAGGTCTTCGTAGTACGTATAAGGTGCTGCAAGTATGTAAGAGCTATGCTACTCCTTACAAACCAAGAAGCCGCCATAATTTATAACAGGCCAATTATACCAGACAACTTTACACGATGGATCTGCATGTAGCAAAGTATAGTGCGTGTAGACGACTGTGAAAGAAGTGGACCTGACTTGGACCGCGCCAAAAGGGAAACGAAAATAGGTGTTTCAAGTTACTGAGGGCTTAGACAGCGGCTGAGACTGAGGCCTACTCCTCTGCATCCAATACCTAAACCTAAGCCTTAGCCTGAGCCTAAGCCTCTTTCCGTCCATGCGCTTGTGCAAAATACAGGGTGTCTCATAATAAACCGTCCACCTTCCAGTGCACGTAACTCTGGAACCACATTTTAAATTTTCATGCGGTTTTTGTATTTTGTAGCAAAGGCTTCAACTCAGATGTGTACAAAATTTGAGCTTCATTGGCCAAGTGAAAGCTGCTCAAACACGTTCTTTCCCCGGCGGTCAAAAACGAGGGTTTTTCGATATCTTGAAAGAATAAGACCGAGATTTTTCTCCATAATGAAGAAAAACGTCGATTTTGAGCTTCGAGATTCAAACCGTCGCAATTTCCGAAGTATGGGTACGAAATAGTTGAAATTTTGTATACACCTGCGCTGAAGCCTTGGCTACAAAATAAAAGAAACCGCATGAAAATCTAAAATTTGGTTCCAGAGTTACATGCACGGAAAGGTGGACGGTTTATTTTGAGATACTCTGTAGATACTAGTACTCTTCACTGCCCAGCGCCCAACGCCCAGTGAATGGTTAACCCCTAAGCGCCCAGTAACTTCAAACACCTCCTTTTCTTTTCTTTATTTCTTTTTCAGAATGTGGACGCGCGAAAAGGTCTGGTCCACTACTTTCGCATCTGTCCACGCTGGACCTCGCGGCTAGCTGTCATGATCAAAAGGGGAAATTGTGTGACTGAGGTCATCCGAGTGTGTAGTCAAATGGTTAAGGCGCTCGGCTGGAACTCGAGAGGTCCAGGGTTCGATTCTCTGGCACATTCGGCAAATTTTCCTTCTCGACTCCGTACTTTCTACAGGCGCGTGGACAGCTTAATAGGTTTTGCAGGTCCATCGTGTAAAGTTGTCTGGTAAATTGGCCTGTTGTTATAAATTGTGGCGGCTTGGGGGAAGAATGAATGAGACAGGATGTACGTAAACCTACAGCATACCATGGCCCATTCGATGAAACCAATAGTAGGCGAAATCGACGCCAATGAAAGAAGCAAACCACGTCCATTTCGAATTCCAAGGCAGATCAAAGATGCAATAGGAGTCGTAAATCTTACAGTAGAGCACAAACCCAATCGAACGGGTAGCCACTCTTGAACGTAATAATTAACTGTATCAATGAATATCAAAGTGTTCTGTTGCTTCTGTTCTATGTAAAGCCCGCTTACTTCGTAGCTTGTTGAAGCAAACCACCGCCAATGGAAGTTATGGAGTCATCAATACTGTAGCGATATTTGTGATCCGTCGCATAACAGTGTATCAGTTCCAATGTAATAAATATGAAAAACCACACAATGGCCTGAAATACGAAAGTAATATGGCTACATCGCGACGTACGACGCGAATCTATAGCGGGTGTTATGATTTGACACCTCAAAAGTGCCTTTGAATAAAGCACGGAATTCTACTAAAATTTTTTAATGGAATTTTGAGAAAAATTTCATTGGTGAGTGTCAATGTACCAAGAAAAATTCTGTAGCCTCAAACGTTGGAGGTCGAAATCGGCAGTGGTCCAAATACCTAACCTACATGGTGTAAAATCATAAATATCACCCGGTACATGTGCGGTGCTTACCAAGTTCACGTAAGGTGGCACTTGCTCGACGGTTGGAAAAGATGTTTCCTTAGGTGTAGCCAAGTAGAATAAGCGTAGAAAAGAATCAAGAGTAAATCCCTTCAATAAGTCCGCCATATTTGTGTTCGATTAGCCCGGATAATGTTTTTTGTCCGATTAGTAACGAATGCATAAAATAGAAAACTTATTTCAGTACAATACACGTAGTATTATTATTGTTCAGATTGTACATAGGCTATGTTGCCAAGCTTTGGTTGAGGGTACAGTAGGGTCTGCTTTGGTTGAGGGTATTCTTATCGGACTCGTGCAAAATGGTGCAATAACGAAGTAACGGTAATAGTTTACATACGTTAGAATAGTGAGCATTTAGAGCAATGGAAGGGATGTGACGGATTATTCAAAAATTTTCAGCTAGGAGAGCCTGAATTAAATTGGAGTCAGATGAAGCAGATTCGTGGCTCCGTGGGCCGTCGCGGAAGGCTAAAGTGCGTTTTTACTTCATACGACATGTTATACCTGTGTTGTAAATATCTCAGGATCTAGCCAACGTAGCGCCAAAAATATATAATCCCTGTATAGAGAAGAATGGCCTACGTAGTGAAAAGTAACGAAGCAATCCCTGACTAGTTTTGGCCCCAATATATTCGATACCAATTTATTCGATATCAAATTTATTCGATTTTACGAAACCTTTTTATTGAGGATTCCATATCGAATAAATTCGATATCGAATAAATTGGATAAATTGGTTTCGTAATGTCGAATAAATTGGATATCGAATAAATTGGTTTCGTAGTATCGAATAAATTGGTATCGAATATATTGGGGCCAAAACTAGTCAGGGATTGCTTCGTTACTTTTCACTACGTAGGCCATTCTTCTCTATACAGGGATTATATATTTTTGGTAGCGCTAAGCGGCTAAAAATCTTATGAGCCGAAATGTTGCGGAAGACATGAGTACATAAAATAGTTTCAGCATCATAATTTATTCTGGTCTGACCCATTGTACATCAATTTTATCATTAAATTTCCTTATGTACTAAAGTGTTCACTTTTTCGATTTTGAACATAAGGTATATGAACAATGCCATAAAAAACTTTATTTTTTGGATCAACGACACTATTTTTGAAATCTAGGTAGGCCTACACCAAATTTTACATAGATGCTACTTTTATGGAAAAGTTTTTGTGGCATTGTTCGTTAGGCCTATATGTTGAATAATCGAAAAGTGAACATTTTTAGGATGTACATAAGGATCGACACAGAGGGCACGTAGACGCATGCGGTTTTTTATTTTCAATCCGGCTATTATTTATCGACAGATTTATAATCGCTTTGCGTTACGTTGGCTAGATCCTGAGATATTTACAACACAGGTATAACATGGTCGTACAAAAGTAAAAAACGCACTTTAGTATGTAGTATGTACGTATTTGTGCCGACAAAATATGTCGCGTTCGTCAGCCGAAGCCTCGTCATAGCCCTACTATGATTGCTATGGGTGCGTTATAAGGTACACATCGTGCTCTGCTCTGCGTACGGTAGAAAGATATCCACGGCTTATCTTTATATTTGAATTGCTTCATGTTGAGGAGGTTTACAGTTTTTCTTACTTGTGCATAATCAAGCAAACTCTTGTCTTGACATGTACGATTACGTACACCACATACAGTACGTTCATACATACGCAACAACGTATCATCGTTGTGTAAATATACGATAGGTAGCATAGCATCGAATGTGCGTACATAAGTATTTAAAATGTACCTGTATGTACTGTACTGTATGTATGGACAGTATGTATGTACTGTATGTACTGCACTGCATGACTGACTATGTAACGGACTCTTTATGTACGTATTACGCTGAATTTTGCATTGTGCATTGGTAACATTGTGCTCGAAAGGCAGCAAACAATAGATGATCCGGGTGGGACGCGTACAGAAGCAAGTGCATTTAGGGAATAATGGGACCAGTTTGAGCTTCTCACATAAGCTCTTCCATACAAACGATGCCACCGCGTCTGAAGATGGATTAGTCTCTCTTTCTTCATTCAGCAAACTACAAAATGCGGTATACGCCGTGTCAAAACGAAGCTTCCTCTTTATCGACGGCCTTTCTACACGTTTCGTCCAATAATGTTCTATCCGATACTTGGACCATACCATATCCAAAAATATATAATTGGGCTTAGGGGAAGAATGGATCACACAGTGTAAACGAAGGAGGCAATCCCTGACTCATATTCGCCCCATTTTATTGGGTTTTTCATTTCCCCATTTTATTGGGTACCCGTTTTATTGGGTTTTACGAAACCATTATAATGGGTTTTACGAAATCGATAAACCCAATAAAATGGTTTCATAAAACCCAATAAAATGGGGAATCGAAAAACCCAATAAAATGGGGAATCGAAAAACCCAATAAAATGGGGAATTGAAAAAAATCAATAAAATGACGAATCAAAAAACCCAATAAAATGGGTTCGTAAAACCCAATAAAATGGTTTCGTAAAACCCAATAAAATGGGTACCCAATAAAATGGGGAAATGAAAAACCCAATAAAATGGGGCGAATATGAGTCAGGGATTGCCTCCTTCGTTTACACTGTGTGATCCATTCTTCCCCTAAACCCAATTATATATTTTTGCCATATCATTAGTATACCCAAAAGAAGTCAGTATTGGTGCAGAAATCAACCAACATACTTGAGTGTCGATGAATTGTCCCAATTCACGCCACAGTTTCGTCATTGGGGGGGAGGGAGAACAACGGTAACGTGTTCGTGATTGGAGCCGAGGCTGAAAAACCCTGGTTGATCAAGCATGTATGTATAGGTGTATAGGCAGAGGTCTATACCTAGTATAATACTGTAAGTAATGTACGAAGTGGACTCGTTCTCTTTTTGTGCAAGTAATATAAGATACCAAATAATAAATGACAGGTAAAAAACAACACAACGTGTGTTTTGTCCGTCGTGGTTTCTGTCTGCTAGTCATCGTCATCTTATCGTCACTGCGGGTGCTCCATGAATTGCGGAGGCGGAAAGCTTTTTGGTTCTTGAATAATTAGCAGCGCTTCTTCACGAGCTAGGATTGGTAGCTAAACTTTCTCGTGCTGGCAGTGCAGGCTAAAGTTAACTTTACGGGCTGATAATGAGTGATTTTGCAAAGTAATATGATTTGACAACTTCGCGCCTCAATGACGACTGTTACCAACCAGACCACATTTACGTACTGTAAGTACTTGCAATGACGATATACTCCGCAATAAAGCTTGTACAGGCTTTGCCGTTTGTACAGGGTGATTTTTTCTCCTGAACGATTTTTGTTGCCAATTTTAACAGGCCATACCCTGCACCGATTTCGCTCACATTTTGCCCACATATTCCCGAGCATTTGCCACTTACTTGTTAAAATTTCGAGTTAAAATGCCACATTGGTTTCGTAGTGAGTATTATGTATCCCCCTTTTCAAAATTGAAATTTCGAGCTTTTTCGATCCACTTTTTACTGCCAAAATGGCAAACATACAAACGCTCGAACGCTGTGGACAAAATGTGAGTGAAATCGATCTGTTAAAATTGGCAATCAACATCGTTCAGGAGAAAAAACACCCTGTAAACAGTGTGGCAAGGTTTGATCATCTGACCCCTATGTATTGCATGTATTTTTTTCGCAGATTTGCAGTTTACGTTTTGTGTACCGCATAAGTCTGTCTTTTTGGCCGCCACAATTTGTTGTACAGGCGCGAGATTACAACGTAGTAGGTACTCTACGGCACTATTCCCGACTTGCTGTTGGATCCAAACCCGTTCCAAGTTTTTCACCTTTGTATGTAGGCAACTTGCCCATCATCACCGGCCACGCCTAAATGTGCCTATTTCGAGATTGCGATAGTACAGTACATACATACCTGTGTATAAATATTTTTTTGCAGTCCATTGAAAGGCATAAAGATTGTGTTAGCTAACTACATGACATCTTGTCTTCAGGTAACGAAGAATGAACGAAAGCACATACACCAACGGGTGCGTCTCACTAAACCTCCCCGAAGAAGACGATGACATGGCCAACGTTCAATGGATCCAGCTACTTTTCGGCGTTCTGTATTTCATTATTTTCATTGGCGCTCTCATTGGTAATGCTGCTATCATCATCATGGTCATCATAGAGAAACGATTTCTTTTTGTTGCCAATATATTCCTCTGCAATCTCTGCGTTGCTGAGATTCTTCTGCTGGTGGCTTCAGTTCCAGTCACCCCGCTCACCATCTATTGGAAGCATTGGGTGTTTGGAGAGGTTCTGTGTAAACTCCTGCCGACCATGCAGGTGTTCAGTGTAATGGTGATTAGCTTTTCGTTATGTTCTATTGCGATTGATCGATGCCGCAACATTGTCCATCCTCATATGGGCTCCTGGGGCCTAAGAACCACATTGGCTATCAATGTGCTTATATGGCTGATGGCAGCACTTGTCACTGTTCCGTATTTTTGCGCCTTTCACCTTCTTCACTTTGCCACGCCGGAGGGTTGCAAGCCCTATTGTGGAGAATTTCGTTGGAAATCTAAGCAGCTACAGCGTGCATATGGAATGGGTCTGATGGTGTTGCAATTTTGCATTCCAGTAGCATTCATGCTGATCTGTTACGGACAGATTCTGATGAAGGTGCGCAAAGATTTGATGACGTCATATCACGATCAGACAACAAGAGGAGTCAAAATGAAAGTCAATCCAGGTTCGATGACGTCCACAAGGATTTTTGATCAAACTCTGGCGGCTATTGCGATGCGCAAACGCGTCATCTGGACATTGGTTATGATGGTTGTTATGTTTGTCAGCTCGTGGCTTCCTCTAAGTCTGCTAAATGCATTACGAGACTTCAAGATAATCCATCATCGCCATCAACAGTTCTATTTCGCCACACTACTCTGTCATATTTGGGCCATGACCAGCGTGTTGTGGACGCCTGTCCTATACTTTTGGCTTAGCTCAAGGCACTACAAAAGCTTGACGAAAAACTTTCGATTATTTTTTAGTGTTCGTGTAAACAGAAGCCTTGCGTTCAATAGAAGTTGGTTTCAATGGAAAGGCAGAAGCAGCGGAAACCCATCAGCCAAGCAGGACGACATCAAAGTTGACCTTGGCACTGAGGAAGCTGAAAATCCTGACATAGCAGTAGTCAGAGCTAATTCAGTAGCTTTGGAAGAGAGCTCGAGTTTAATTGAAGCAACACCATCGGTAGATGATGTGATGAGGCCCACGAAATACAACAGACTCTTTCCAAATGAGCATACTGGGCCTAATCTGCAAAAGATTTCAACCCACTCCATGCACCACAATTTTGCTACCCGCTCCAGCACATGCAATAAGAAAATGTCGATACAATCCATGGCTACATTATCTGTTCATCAGTTGAGAGATCCCTTCTGCGACTTAACACAACTTAGCGAATGACTGACTAGGCTGACTCTGTTGTGTATTCTTGCTTGGTGTCGGTATGCTAACTAACAGTGTATTCTTGTTACGTACCATCATAATGCACCGTCCTACGTAAGTTCAATGAATCCATATTTGCCCCACGTTCAGTCAGTTTGATGTCGCCCTGGAGGTAGCCGCTATCCTGCAGGGTGTATGTTACATAGCTTTTTCGATTTTCTTTCAAATCCAGGAAAAAGCTGTCAGAAAAATTAAGGATAACGCGTAAAAAACAGGACGATTTAACCGTCATACTGTGCCCGTCTCAAAACCGTATGTCCGTATGTATACAATACATTATGTTCCGAAACAAAATACATACATTGGAAGCGCGCACGATGCAGGAGATGATACCGTACGTACGTATTACCAAGGGTCCATAACGTATGTAAGAGTGTTCCTCGTAATGGAAGCAGCGTGTTCAGAGCTACTCGCGCTAAGAGCCGAAAGACCTCCTGATTGGGAGGCCCCACCCCCCAAGTGGGATGTCCCACCCTCCAACTGAGGTGTCCCACCCCTCAACTGGGGGTCCCACCCCCCAACTGGGATGTCTTTTCAAATAGTACTCCGAGGCGACGAAGACAGCAAGCGATGCCAAACCCCCCCCCCCCCCCCCCCCCAACTGGGATGTCTTTTCAAATACTTCAAGGTGACGAGGACTACAAAGCGATGCGAAGTCGGCTCGTTGCAGTGCGCCCACTGAAAAGACAGCTGGTGGCTCATATAAATAACAGCAGGATATTACGTAAACTCGCAATCGCATGCTCGCAGAGTTCTGCATAAAGAACCATTGCCTCCCTTGGAATCTGTACACCCGTTGCGTCATCCATCATCGGACACCCGCAGTTTCCCAGCGTATGTACACCCTTTGCATTTGCACCCTTGGGATCGGTACACCCCAGTCTCCCAGCGTATGCACACCCGTTGCATATCATCCATCACCAGCACCCTTAGCTTGACAACAAAAGCCAGCTACCCACCCGATGTCTGCTGGGAAGAGGCACCAGAGGAGCCAGGCCCAGTAGCCTGCCCTGCCCGCCTCTCTTTGCCCCTTCCCCTTAGACCCACCCACACTCTGGTTTGAAGAGGCAGCATGAGAGGGCCCAGACAGAGGTCTGCTGGCCTTCCTTCTGCTCCTTCTCCCCTGCCTTCGGGTAATTTTAGAACCGCGACGCCCGGAACTGGCAGCCTTATTGATTACGAAACCCATTTACATAGCGCGTTATGTACGGAAGTCCCTGCCTGGCGCCTGAACCCCTGCACTAGGATCTGCGCCCATCCACCCATGCAATTGCATGAATGGACGTAGATAGCCTGTAGGCAAGAGGCAAGCGCCCGTTGCCTCCCCCTGGCCCACGAAGAGAGGCTGCCGCTGCCACATCGTCACCCCCCGCCCCCCCCCCCTTCCGCGCAAGGGGCGACAACGCCAGGGGGCGCACCATAATACTGCGTTAGCTAACTACAGTAAAAAAACCAAGTACATACTCTGTATCACACGTTGACAAAATACGTATCTCAGGATCTAGGCGACGCAGAGCAAAGCGGTCAAAAAAGCCACGGCTAATTTTCCGCGGCCTTTGACAATAAAAAACCCGCTTGCGTCTACGTGCTCTCAGTGGCGAGATATCGCCGATTTCCTTATACTGAAATCGCCAAAATGAGTGAAGACCATTGGGCAATTCTAAACCTCGCACACACCTAATGGTAGAAATATGCACACGTGACAAAGATGATAAAAATGCGCATCGGGCGTACAGGGTCGTGGGGTGTCGTGGTTTGCGTGGTTTGGCGATGGCAAATGTCTACGCACATTTCAGTGAAAAAGGAAATCGGCGATATCTCGCCACTGAGAGCACGTAGACGCAAGCGGTTTTTTTATTGTCAAGATCGCTAAAAATTAGCCGTGGCCCCTTGATGTCCTATTTTTTTGCCTCAAAACTAGTCAGGGATTGCCGTTTTTTTTCACTACTTATGTAGGCCATGGGAGGGATTATATATTTTTGGTAGAGGTACCCTCGCTTTCCGCCTCTTCTAAATGAAAACATACAAATACATTACAAACATAAGTATTTCTTTGTGCGGCTCGCTGAACGTCGACCTACAGTATCCTGGCTTATATACTCCTCGTAGTAATTGTACGTTCGAGTGGGCCCAAAAAGCATAAACCGGGACCCTTAAATACTATAAATATATGCTGGAATACCGAATAAAAAATGATCAGCCATTTATTTACTGATTGCTCCGCCTGGAAGAATCTGTGATTAAACCCAGCGGCACAGCAATGCTTCCGAAACGCAGTCCAACGTTCTTCACATGCAGTAGTACGTATATAGATGACTATATATGTAGGTACACAAAATGTATACGTATGCGCGACGCGTATGTACAGTAACGTACTGTATGATATGTATCGTAGTATGTACGTACCTATGATCCTCTCCCCTCCCCTCTCTGTCTTAATCGCACGACCAACTCACGCATCGCTTCGTATGTACAGTACAGACTACAGACAGGTACAACGTCTTAACCGTTTATAACGGCACTTTTTTGATTTTGTAGAAGACGGGTGGCACTGCTGATGCTTCAATGTACGGGGTTATGCACTGCAGGCCACGTCAAACAACTTTCCGTGTAATGTACTGTACTACCGTATTTACCGGTGCATAGCCCCATGGGGGTATGCAAAAAATTGAGAGGTCCCATATGGGGTATGCATAGGGGGGAGGGGTTATGCATTGGGGGGGAGGGGGGGGGGGTTATGCATGGGGCATTTTTTATGTTTTTGAGAGGTGCGCAGAGGCATATTTTTTAGGTCAAAAACACGTGTTGTAGGGCATAATTGAGGTCAAAACACGGTTATTCTAGTACAATACACCCCCAAGCAGGCTTATAGGCATCTTAGCGTGGTGTGGGAGTGGCTATGGGTCCTATATGACCAGCTTACTTGGGTAGGTTCAGGTCCTGTACAGTACAGATGGGGGTATGCATAGGGGGGGGGGGGGTTTTGCATTGGGCATTGGTTAGGTTTTGCAAATATGGGGGTATGCATTGGGGGGGGGGGGGGGGGGGTTATGCATTGGGGGGGAGGTTATCTACCGGTAAATACGGTACTGTAGAGCTTCGTGTATAATCCCCTTTCGAATAAAACCCCCTTTGTGTGTAACCCCTATTTTGAGACAAACAATTTTATCCCCCTCTATCTAAATTTTTGAAAACGCGCTGGGAGTCTATCAGTTCGCTGATTGATCGCGACCAGCCGCGATCAACCAGCGATCACACTTTTCCGGGGCGTAAAACGCGCAAAAACAAAAATAAGCATGTCGTGATGATTTGGCACATGTTGCTTGCCCTCTAAAACCCCCTCGTGTATAAACCCCTCGAAATGGAGACTAACGATTTTTTATCCCCCGGGAGTTATACACAAAGCATTAAGTACCTAACGTATTAGACGTACTGGTAGGTAGCGGTTTCCTTTGAAACCACGTTATTCTCGGTGAATAATTGCTAGAAAACGCACGCATCTGCACCGGGACAAGTTTTCTAAAGTTAATACCTTCCTTTTCGTTTATAGTTCCGAAAGAAGTCCGCCTTTTTACAAAGTAAGCTCTTTCGTACAAATGGCTGCCATCCGTCTGCCTGTAACTTCGTTAAAAATGCGTCCATGTTTCTTCAAACAAAAGACTTCACTCGAATCCCTATAATTCTATTTGTTCACTATCAATTTTGAGCACGCGCTATTGTTTTTCATATTTTTGTTGTCGCCGAATGTGGTAATTATTGTCACTATAGAAAATGGTACTTCCGTCCTTGCCTCTACCATCTTGTCAAAGCTGATGTGATAATTTCTTTTAACTCTAGTGCTCTCGTATGCTCTCTCACACAGCTGCACTCCTCCCATGTCCAAATCAGTTGTCTGTCATTCAGTCGGCGTTTCATTATGAGCGATCACGCTTCTGATAAGCATTCATAAAAACAACAGAGAGCTGTCATGTCATGTGGGTGTTAGCGTTAACACGCAACTCAGAGAAAGATGTTATATATATGTACTAGGTACTAACCAAACAGGCAACTAACAGAACAACACTATTCCAGCACCTATGTACTTCTGCGTCAGTCAGTCAGTGTTCAACCAATGTACTCTGCTATGTTTTTGTAGCGTCAGGGGAAAAGAATCTCTAGCTGGTTGGACATTGCAAGGAACTCAAATCTGACTGAGCAACGGCGAACGGTGCTGCGACGGCGCCCAGTCAAAATGAACGCATCCCTGTCACGAGCAGTCAATGACTGTTATCCATTCGCACTCATTCAACTTCAACAAAATGACTGGGCCAATTTTCGATGGGTTCAGCTGCTTTTCGGTGTTCTGTATTTCATTATTTTCATTGGCGCACTCTTCGGTAATGCTGCTATCATCATCGTAATCATCATAGAGAAACGATTTCTCTTTGTCGCCAACATATTCCTCTGCAATCTCTGCGTTGCTGAGATCCTTCTGCTGGTGGCTTCGGTTCCAGTCACCCCGCTCACCATCTATTGGAAGCATTGGGTCTTTGGAGAAGTTCTGTGCAAACTCCTGCCAACCATGCAGGTGTTGAGTGTGCTTGTGGTGAGCTTCTCCTTATGCTGTATAGCATTTGACCGCTGTAGAAATATCGTCCATCTGCATAAAGAACCCTGGAGCTGGCAAATGGCTCTGCTCATCACTGGACTTATTTGGATAGTCGCTTTGTCTAGCACTATCCCATATTATCAGGCCTTTCAACTTCGAAAGATTATTTTCTTCGAGATACAGCAGCAGAGCTGTGAACTTTACTGTGGTGAGTTCTGGGAGTCTGTTCAGCTTAGGAGGGGCTATGGGATGGCATTGATGATTCTACAATTCTTGGTGCCCATTGCCTTTATGTTGGCATGTTACAGTCAGATTCTGCGCAAGGTGAGACAAGATCTGCTCATATCGCATCACGATTGTAGACTGCCAGAGCCGATTGAAGCAACTGGACTAACTGACATACCACGGGCAGCAGTAAGTCACTCTCGAGCAGCCATCGCAATGAGAAAACGAGTCATATGGACTCTGATCACGATGGTACTCATGTTTGTAGCGTCTTGGCTTCCGCTCAGCCTGATCAATTCCCTCCGGGATTTCAACGTCATCCGCCTTAAACATCAACAATACTTTATTCATCTGTTGTGTCACAGTTGGGGCATGACCAGTGTGCTCTGGAATCCCATACTGTACTTCTGGCTCAGCTCCAAACATTACAAAAGCATGAAGAAAAACTTCCGATGGTTCAGTTGGAAAGTTGGCAAAAGCGTCTCTAAAGTCAAAAGTAGCTGGTTCAAGACAAAAAGTACAAAAAGCCAATCACAGCCACAAGCACAAGCAGCAGACAATGGCGCCAATTCGCCAAACGGCGCCAACATTCCCACTCCCAGCATACTGCAGGCTAGTCCAGTGCTGCCAAAGAAAAATTATGCAGGACCCGAAGCGAAGGTAGCAGATGATTCGAGTTGCACCGATAGCTTACTACGCTCTCACAAACAGGAGACATTTCCACTTGAGCCAGCAAAAAAAGACAACGAGAAGAAGCCGATGATGCGAAAACTGTCCGAAATGCAGTCAGCGTTGCGAAAAGTTTCAAGTCGCTCTTATCAAGCCCAACAGATTTCCTCAACGCAATCTGTCGCCGCAGTGCGCCACAAATTCTCAGTTTACCAAATGAAAGATCCACTTTTCGACTTCTCTGAATTGTCAGAAATTAGCGGCTGCAGTTATTATGTTGACGAGCTGTGATAAGTGCACAAAGTATAAGAAAAGGTCCACGAAAGAGCGGGGCAAAGGCTGAAACCGGCTGATCTCCGATTTCGACCAAACCTAGCTCATTCGAAAGCGCGTAAAAAGTTATGTAGCATGCGACAATTCCGACCCTTCTGCGCTTAACCGTTACCAAGATACGGCCGCTCAAGTTTGGCCAACTTTAGTGACACTTTTTTACCACTTAATTTTCGGACCTTTCTCACATAAACGGCCATATCTCGGCAACCAATAGGAGTATTTGCGTTTGGTTTCTTTTGTTCAACTCCCCATTCTTCGCAGAATTATATACATTTCGAAGGAAATTTTTAACCCCTACTTTAATCGAGATATTGAGAAAACGTGGTGTCTATTTTTTGAAAATTTGCAACTTTAGGACAAAACTTTGACCGAAGATTGCCAAGCTCGGCAACAGTGTACAGAGACGGCACCTAGCTCATTGAATAGCTCAACTCTTGCTCTTTCGAATGGTATATGCCATGTCCATTCCGCTGAAGAAAAATTTTGAATTACTGTTACATTACTGTTTTTGAATTACAGGCTGGTTTTGCCGAATGTGCGATTTGAAGGTTTAAGACGGCATTTAAGCGTATTAAAGATGCGATTTTTTAAAACTACATAAAAATATAAACAAGGTATGTTATTTTGTTTTTTAAACTTTCCACCAAAAAATTATTACAAAAACAAATAGACATTGAAAGGTGGGCAGTTTTGGCGAACTTTTGAGTTCCCTCTGAGTTCAGGGTACCTGTCATTTTGGTGAACTTTTGCAGTACTGAGTGCAACACTTTGTCTATTTTGGCCTATTTTGCTTTCAGATAGGCCAAAATCAAAGAACCTACCTTGTGTAGAATTTGATGTAGATTTCAAAAATCACATCTTTAAAACGCTTAAATGCCGTCTTAAACCTTCAAATCGCACATTCGGCAAAAACAGCCTGTAATTCAAAATTTTTCTTCAGCGGAATGGACATGGCATATACCATTCGAAAGAGCAAGAGTTGAGCTATTCAATGAGCTAGGTGCCGTCTCTGTACACTGTTGCCGAGCTTGGCAATCTTCGGTCAAAGTTGGGTCCTAAAGTTGCCAATTTTCAAAAAATCGACACCACGTTTGTCTCAATATCTCGATTAAAGTAGGGGTTAAAAATTTCCTTCGAAATGTATATAATTCTGCGAAGAATGGGGAGTTGAACAAAAAAAACCGCACGCGAATATCCCTACTGGTTACCGAGATATGGCCGTTTATGCGAGAAAGGCCTGAAAATTCAGTGGTAAAAAAGTGTCACTAAAGTTGGCCAAACATGATCGGCCGTATCTCGCTAACGGTTAAGCGCAGAAGGGTCGAAATTGTCGCATCTTACATAACTTTTTACGCGCTTTCAAATGAGTTAGGTTTCGTTGAAATCGGAGATCAGCCGGTTTCAGGTCCCCATACTGGGCTGCCCCGCTCTTTCGTGGACCTTCTCATAATACCAGAGGACGGTCAACAGTAAAAAATTCAACATACTTTACAGATGCAAAACCTTATCGGGCAATAGAAGCAGAAGGCTGGGCTACTAGCACCAATACTTTTAGGGTGTGCGTAAGTTTGTCTCATACTTATGTACTGTGTGTGTCAATGGAAATCCTGTACCAGATTGTATTGAACCTCCTACTGAAATGTACAAACATACACCCTGTATTATTACTAACAATATACTAGACGCATCGAATTGGCTCGTCTGATCGGTCACTACTTAGACGTACAGTGTGTTAACGCTTGTACTCTAGAGAACTCACTCGTAGACGTCTTCCTTGTCGCAGATATACTGGAAGATATCACGCGGAGTCATCAGTCTCTCCGCATCACCATCAGGGATTTCAAAACCTAAATGGAAAAAACATGAACGATCCACAACATCCATCCCACGCAGCATTGGAAGGATTAGTACAAGAGTAATTAAGATACTACTCTCATTGCATGCTTCAATCAACTGAATATGAGAACGTGGTGAATGATGGAACGGCAAACAAAACAGGCAGAGGTGCGTGTTGCGTACCGAATTCATCCTCAATGGCGAGTATGACTTCCACGTGATCCAAACTGTCTAATCCCAAATCATTCATGAAATGACTATCCATCGTCACCTAAAAGCAAAAAGCCAAAGGCGACTTGCACAAGGGAAATGGCCATACTGAAGTATAGAGTGCAGACCTTCTCAGGCTCGATCTTGTCATAGAGCTTTAGTACGAGCATGATACGATCTGACACAGTCTTAATCGTCAACGGATCCTTGTCCGCGTACCAGCGACGACTATGCGTCGTCAACAGCACGCCACTTCCGCACACAGAAGGAGATAGCAAAGCCCCGTCAAGCTGAAAACCACAGCAGTGCAGTAGCCTACAGTCTAGTCGCTACTTGTGCAAAGAATTACATGTACCTACATGTACGCCAAAATTACATGTTGTACATACGTATGTGTGGGTGGTTGTGAGATGGCCCCTCTGTTTTTCAGTGAGATTGGTCACCGAAGAAAAGACGCACTGAAAATCACTGAGGGGTCATCTCACACACAACCACCCAGAATTCTTAGCGAAAGTGGCGAATAGTCTATTTTCACCTCCAAGAGATAAGTTACGCAGTAGGGAAACCTTTAGAAAACTTTACATTGCGACTTGAATTCGCCTATTGACGGGTTGCGCTTAGCAAAAGCACGTGGTCGCGTGGTGGCCCATCCGTGTTACTCCAGGCTATAGGCATCGCACTGCTAAAGGCTCATTCATATAGGAGGGAAATGTGCTCGGCGTACCGTACGCCCGGCGTGCATACGTATACGGCAGTCCACGACTTTGCATACGTCCAGCGTACGTGTTTCATGTGTTTGACGTGGTGCGCATATGTGTGTGACTTAATCAAGTTTTCAAGACCACTGCAGAACAAGACTATTTCTTTCGTTGTGTAGTAGGAGGTACAGGTGTTTGAAGTTACTGGGCGCGGAGGGGTTGATCACTGGGCGCTGGGCGTTGGGCGCTGGGTGGTGAACAGTAGGGTGGTGAACAGTATCATCTATTTTGCGTAACTTTTATGGACGAACTTAGGCTGAGACTTAGGCTGAGGCATACCCCTCTGCATCCAATACCTAAGCCTAAGCTTTAGCCTAAGCCTTAGCCTCAACCTAAGCCAAAGCCTTAGCCTAAGCCTAGCATGTCCATTCATGCACCAGCGCGAAACAGAAACGACTGTTCACCACCCAGCGCCCAGTGGTTAACCCCTCCGCGCCCAGCGCCCAGTAACTTCAAACACCTGGTAGGTACCTGTTTATCTTTGGGGAGTCGATCGAACTTGTGAATTCCTTTCAAGACGCGTTCCTCCACTTCCTTTTTTGTTTTGGGCCCGACTTCGGTGGATGGAGCGACGTTCAGCCTCTTCTTCCATCCAACTCCAAGATCGCCTACACCAGCTTGTGCGTATCTCTACAAACACAGTCTTCTAAAGCGCAGTATTATAGACAGGTTTACAATTTTCCACAAGCAATGCAGGCGCTAACCAATCAATTGAAAAAACAAGCTGGTCATAAGCTACCCATAGCCACTCCCACACCAAGCTAAGATGCCTATAAGCCTGCTTGGGGGTGCATTGTACTAGAATAACGCTGGTTTGACCTCAATTATGCCCTAAAACACGTGCCTTTGACCTAAAAAATATGCCTCTGTGCACCTCTCAAAAACAAAAAATATCCCATGCATAGCCATAGCCCCATTTGTTTTGAGAGGTGCGCAGAGACATATTTCTTAGGTCAAAAGCACGTGATTAGGACATTGAGGTCAAAACAGGGTTATTCCAGTATAATGCACCCCAAACAGGCTTATAGACGTCTCTTAGCTTGATGTGGGAGTGGTTTGGGTAACTTATATGACCAGCTTGTAACATAGGTAGGTGCAGGTATGCAGGTTACAGGGGCAATGCATAGAAGGGAGGCTATGCATGGGGCATATTTTATGTTTTGCCAATATGGGGCTATGCATAGGGGCAATGCACCGGTAAATACGGTACGGGGCTATTCTATGCATTGGGCATTTTTTATGTTTCGCCAATATGGGGCTATGCGTAGGGGCTGTGCACCGGTTAATATTGCACTATTCCCAGCCGAAACATCAATGCCATAAGTTCACCCAGCAACTGTTTTCGTTTCAATATAGCATCCTGGTTGAATTTGTGGCGCTGATGTTTCGCCTTCGACTGTGGTAGACTTCGGCACTGCTCAGCGGTTCTTCTGCACGGATGCACATCTTATGTACTGGTTCCGATTTTAGTGCACACCAAGGAGCTATAAGTAGCACACAAATAGCTACTATACTAGCTACTTATAGCTCCTTGTGCACACAAATAGCAGCGGTGCCTGTCATATTCACCTTCGCCACTTAGGTACAGTACATAGGCCTACATTTATAACGGAATATGTTGGTGCATACCTGTTGGCAACCAAAGAATGACGTTGTTGGATAATTTCTGTTTACGCGCTCCACTTTTTCGATAAGAAGAGAAGAGGAGGAAGAAAGAGTGGAGAGAATTCGAAGAGCATCACGCGATAGTCCGTGTCCTCCAAGAGCAACGGAACCAGAGGAGACAACCGAAAAATACTGGACAGCGGCTTGCCGCATCTGAAGCAAGGACCCTTGACGCATTTTTCTCCTTCTTCCTTCCCCTCCCAATTCACTTTATCGACCTTCCTTCTCTTCTGTCTGCCTATCTCCGTCAGCGTCAACGTCAAGTCTCTCACCTCACTCTCTATGAAAATGATCTCGTCATCAATCAATCAACGAGTCAACGACGGGTCATACTAAAAGGCGGACGCGGACACGGACGCGGACGCGGACGCTGTACTAAAAGGCGGACGCGGACGCGGACGCTGTACTAAAAGGCGGACGCATAAAAGGCGGACGCCGTACTAAAAGGCGGACGCATAAAAGGCGGACGCCATTTTCAAAAGGTGTGCTCACGTCTGCCCTATGGACGTTGTACTAAAAGGCGGACGAACAAAAGGCGGACGCTGTACTAAAAGGCGGACGAACAAAAGGCGGACGCTGTACTGAAAGGCGCGGACGCATAAAAGGCGGACGTCGTACTAAAAGGCGGATGCACAAAAGGCGGACGCCTATAACAAAAACATCTTTCAACCTTCTGTCAATAAGAGCTGGCAATACTTGCACATCTGGCAGCATTTTCATGCATCTGGCAACACTTTTATGGTATGCCTTTATGTATGCTTCTTTACTAAACGGCGGACGCGGACGCATTTTTGTAACAGGCGTCCGCCTTTTATGCGTCCGCCTTTTAGTACAGCGTTCGCGTCCGCGTCCGCCTTTTAGCATGGCGTCCGCCTTTTGTTCGTCCGCCTTTTAGTACAACGTCCATAGGGCAGACGTGAGCACACCTTTTGAAATTGGCGTCCGCCTTTTATGCGTCCGCCTTTTAGTACGGCGTCCGCCTTTTATGCGTCCGCCTTTTAGTACGGCGTCCGCGTCCGCGTCCGCCTTTTAGTACAGCGTCCGCGTCCGCGTCCGTGTCCGCCTTTTAGTATGACCCGTCAACGACGTCAAGCAAGGAGTCCTTGGTCTAGGCTCTTCGCTAATGCAAGGGATCCTAGATCGCGCAGTACTCAAGACGGTCTAGGTCTCCTTGGCTAAAGCAAGGACTCCGAAGTCCAAAACCTTATATGGGCTGTTCTAGGAGTACCTGCCATTTCAAAGAATTTGTGCCCACTAGCGCGAAAATGGTATGCGCGTCTGTCAGTTGCGCGTCTGTCAGCGACAAGATAGATGTGCGCCATAAATCGTGCAAGTGAGAAATCGCGCTAAATCGCGCAATTGAAATTGACCGCGACACTCCATTTTGCGCAACTGTCCATTTGCACGACATCCCACAAGCGCAATTGTATGTTTGCGCGATGCCCCAAAAAAAGCGCGATTTTTATGTTTTGCTCATTTGCGGGAAATATGAACTTTACTTTATTCTCCTTGGCATTCCAAGCCGCCTCAATTCCGAAGTGAAAGTACAGAGTGCAATAGGTCACAGAATTAATGGTTATACCAAAAATATATAATTCTGCTTAGGGGAAGAATGGACGACGTAGTGTAAACGAAACAGAGCATCCCTGGCAAATATTCGCCCCAATTTTTTGGGTTTTCGAAATATCCAATTATTTGGATATCCAATTTTTTGGGTTTTACGAAACCATTACATTGGATTTTACGAAGCCATTGTATTGGGTTTTACGAAAGACGAAACCAATGTAATGGTTTTGAAAAACAACCCAAAAAAATTGGATATCCAAATATATGGATATTACGAAACCAATACATTGGTTTAGCCTTTCGTAAAACCAATACAATGGTTTCGTAAAACCCAATGTAATGGTTTTGTAAAACCCAAAAAATTGGATATCCAAATATTGGATATTTCAAAAACCCAAATTGGGGCGAATATCTGCCAGGGATGCTCTGTTTCGTTTAGACTACGTCGTCCATTCTTCCCCTAAGCAGAATTATATATTTTTGGTTATACTTTACAAGTTCGAACAACCCTCGTTTTTGACCGCTGGAGAAAGAAGGTGCGTGAGCAGCTTCCACTGAGCGTACTGTATGAAAGCTAATTTTGTACACATCTAAGTTGAATGAAGCCTTGGCTACAAAATAAAAACACCGCATGAAACGTGTGGTTCCAGACAACCAGAATTACATGCACGGAATAAGGTGTTCGGTTCATTATGAGACGCCCTGTACTTTTGCTACAAGCGACGTCTGTCGCTTCTTGGCTGAGCTGAAGACTCCTGTGTTTGCTAGCATCGAATGGAATTGGGAAATGCATCGATCAGACAAAATATCGGCAAAGACAAAGAAATCAAGTTGACGACTAGAAAACGATAAACAAAAAGTAGCATATATACGTAAGGTACGTACCAACCAACCTACCGGTATACTGTTCGTAGGTTCTAGTTATAAAGATGCCATAATCAAGGATTGTAACTATGTTACACAACAACTATACATAATAGGCTACAGCTACACTAATTTTTTGCATAATGCACACACCACAAATGCGCCTTCATACATTAGCATTATACAGAACCTCGTATTTTCCCAAAGCTCTTTGTCATGGGGCGACTCACAAGATAAAGTGTAAGCCTTCCAACCAAACCAAGCTCCATCCTCCAGCTAACAATCGAGTGATCCTTTTTGCACTGCAGCAGGCATTGAGCAGCTACTGTATATGTATGTACTGTGGTAAACTAAAAATTGTCAAAAATCACTAAGCTTGCTTGTTTGGCGATGTGGATGATGTAGTAATTGACGAAGGAATAAGAGTTTGATGTAACTGTGCTTCTTTGCTATTTGTGCTGGACAACTTCGCCAGGGGATTTTCAGTAATATGCATGGGATCGTCTTCCCAAAAGTCGTCTTCAGGTGATAAATTATTTTCCTCGGAATCTTCTTTCAAATGCCAGTAGTAAGCGTCATTGCGGACGCCACCTGGCTTGCTCAAGCCAGCTTGAATTCGTGCCGCACTGTCCAGGATCACTAGAAAAGAAACACTTAGTAAAGAAGGACAATTGATTCACTTCACACTTTCAATAAATGAAGCGAACAAACAAGTACATACAGGGTGTATCAGAATTTACTCGCCGGATGTTTGTGCTTATATCTCCCCACCGGAGTGTCATATTCGAATGAGGTTTTTTGCGTTGAATAGCCAAGGCTTCAACGTTGGTGCAGCCAAAATTTTAGCTTGCTAGGTTGCATTGTCATGGCGCTGTAAGCGGTCAAAGTTGCGGCGCCTTTTTTGGCGCAAAACGGAGGCAGGGCACTGAGGCGGGGCAACGGATTTGCATTTTCGCTTTTTTCCACCATGGCATCAGCGTCCCAAGGAAAAGCTTGGATGACCGAATTTTGGCTGTAACACTGTTTGCTAAGTTCGAATCTGCAAGAGAAGTGGCATGGAGATGGAAAACTCTACCGAAACTTGTGCTCCAGATAAAAACTGGGGAGGGGAATACTGCGGAAGGAAAACTAAGGAGAGAACTGGGTTAGGTAAACTGGGGAGAGAAAAACCGGAGCCGATCGGTACCTGGCCGCCTGCAAAAATGTGTGAAAATTGACGCTTTGCAAATCAAGCTGTTTGCGCCGCTTCCTGTTTGGCCTAGAAAGCTGAAATTTTGGCTGCGTCAACGATGAAGCCTTGGCTATTCAACGCAAAAAACCGCATTTGAATTTGACACTCCGGTGGGGAGATATAAGCACAAACATCCGGCGAGTAAATTCTGATACACCCTGTACACTACATACATACAAGGTAAGGCAAAAAGCTGCAAGAAATAAAGCTGTACAGTAAACCTGAAGTGCTGCCTACTTTTGTCATGCTCCGCTGTCATAAGCAACTGATGATAAGCAGCGCCATTTCTATTATTCAGGCGTCGAGTGTACCAGTAGCAGGCTGCCAGAAAAGTCGCAGTCATGATCAAAACGCCGCATAGCGCGACGTAAATATACGCTCGACGTCGCTGAGCTTGACTCATGGCTGTTTGTTTCAAGTCGTATTCATGGTAGCTGGGAGGCAGTTTGATAACCGCTGCGTCAATACTTCTCTGAGCGGCACCGTCTGAAACCGAGTACAGAATACGGTCAGCAAAATGACTCCAAGACAAGAAAGCACAAATTTTATACATCAAATCCCCAAGGGTCAAAGAGGTGAATAGTGTGCGGCAGTAGATTAGTGTACATCATAGCAACCATCGGCGCTACAACGAGACCGTTTTTTTTTACTTTTTTCGCGGGGCACAAACAGATCAGTATTTTTCTGATCGGAAATAGTATACACGAATGCAATAAAGTATGTGAATTTTGAAACAACAGCAGCAGCTGGAAAAGTGTCAATCAACGTTGATTAGTCAAAAACTGCCAATGGCTGCGATTGCGTACCCAATGTGACTTTGTTTGGTGTGCTGGCTGGTGTACGTAACGTACAATACAGCACTAATACGAATACGACCTCAAAAACTTGCAAATATTTTTTAAAATGCAAAATTACAAATTTTGTGTGGGTACTGAAAATAAGGTCGTCCTACTAAACTTTATAATTAGTGCCTGGGCACGTTTAAAAAAAATGGTGTGAAAACCGGTTAAAAATTTGTTGTGCGTTTGTTTACCCTCTGATTGCCAAAATTCATGCGGCGAGTCGCTGCGACGAAGCAGAAGCCGTTGTTGGAGTTTGGCAGCTTGCAATATCCTGTCTGCTTCTTCCTTGTAAAAGAGCTTGAGTGCAGCAGACTGTTCGGAGGCTGGGACGTCGTGTTTGCGCAGACATTTCTTGATGAAGTCGATGTTGAAGTGTTCCGACTTCCCGGAGCACCAACCGCACTTAGTATCCGAAGTGGAAGTGCAACTTTCCAGGACGTACAGGCCTTTGCCACACTTGGCACAGGTTGCACACGCTTCCAAATGCGGACGATGAGGCGACCAGGTGCCACTTGGACACGGCCGACACAGCGTCGTCTCATCTCCACTACACGTACGCACTAGGCCCCAACCCGGAAGACACTTAGCGCAAGAAGAAGGCACTGGAGCCTGTGCATTCTGCTGGTGATGATGATGACGTCGGCCAACGCTCTGAAACACATCATAACAGCGTGTCATGCTCTTTTCTGCACCTCAAAGGCTTGTACTGGGTGTTCTTTTTCGACTTTCAAATGAGAAATCTTTGTAGCATCAGTCCTTTTCATTTGGATGGAAGTCCTAAAAAGAACACCCGACCCGATGCCTATCGTGCATGGATAGATCTGGTTCAAAATCTATATCTTGAGAGGTGTACAGTACACTAGTACAGGCAGATGTATCATGTTTTTAGGTGAACAGCGCGGGCATAAAAAGTGCAAACTTGGCGCTATACGAAAGCGTGAGTTGAGTCTGTTCCAAACAATCCTTTCTGTATTCATATTTATTGTATTTATTGGAGCTTAGCGATGATCTGAAAGCCGACCAGACACTGTCGATCGCATCGCTTGCAGAAAGTCCAGCCGAAAGTAAAGTAAAAAGCAGTGGGAAAATATTGTGAAATATCAAAAGCGCAAAGTTTTTGTCATTTACGTCCCCATTCAAGCGAATAATCTTCCGATTTCTATGCCATGAGAACGTTCTTTAGGTCGAAGAGCTGCAAAAATGTGTACAGTATCCAATCCAATCGCTTATATTCTATTCACATTGAGCCATAAGGCGCGCCAACCAACCCCGTACCCTCTAACGCTATTACGGATAACTCTGCGCTTTATTGGACCACAAGTGTGCTGCATGTTTATGTAATGTTTAAAAAGATGCAAAGCATCAGAAGCGAACACAAAATTGTATCGCCCTGCAACGAATAATTCAATTGTATTGTATTGTATGTATGTACATGTACTGTGCATGACAGGTTCTTTGTTAGCCATTCACAAAGAGCGCAAGCAACGGCAACACAAAAAGGAAGAAGTGGGAGCAGAAAGGAGAACCAGTCGTGGATCGTCAAAATTGCGGTGCGAAACCAATTACAAGTGACAGTCGACTGCCAGCTTGACAGGTGGTTGGTTGCTGGTGAACTCCGCTGTGTACGGCTTTTGAGTTCTGCGCCACCGATATGTCATTTTTTCCTCTGGGCGCAAATTGCGATGCATAAAACACAAGATAGGCCTACAGACAAACACACAAGACAAGAAGGCCGTCACACATCTGGCTAAATCACGACGACCTCAGAGACCGACTCGTGACTCTAGAACATGCATCATCCATCTACAGCGTATGGGCCTTTCGTACAATGCACAATGTTTCTGTCATTTTCGCATATTGTCGAGTACCATCATGGTGTAAAATAGAGTATACGTAGAGTACAGTATACGTAGTCGTAGTACATGTACATAGTACATACATAACTGCAGTTCTCTTCCACCGACTACATAACATAGCGCTTGCAGCGTTCATTTTCGTTTGTTGCCGACGCCTTCAACACCAAAAAGGAACTGCGGAACTGAACAGATGCGTAACTTATTTACTGTCCCTTAAAAACTACTGGAAAGGTTTTAAGGATACACCTGTCGTCAAGCGAAATGAAACCGACAAAGAACTCCAGTCCAGTGGACAACTAGTGCCACTGGAACTAAGACTAAAAGGGGCAAAATCTCGAACCCGAATTGGGTGGTTGTACCGTCAAGAAAGGCTTGGCTGTACTGTACTTGATGATAGAAGCGACAGATGTGTATAAGTGTCGTAAAAAACATGAGCAAAGTCTGCCCACTTTCCAATCACCCTTAACTTGACAGGTGACGATCAAGACTATGCCATAAAATTGACGACAGGATGTTTGCCTTCTGACTATACCTGACATAATGATGCATAGAGAAGTCGGTACACAAACAGAACAAGCTTGTGACCGAAACTGCACCAGCTTTAGATTTTTAGCGGCCAAGGTTGAGTAAAACATACTGTACGTACGCTTATTCATAACGTAACGTACGTTCAACGTAACAAGTACCTACCATTATACTCATAACCACACAATCAAGCGCAATCCATGTCCTTATGACCCTTGGCAATTGTACAGAAGCGTTACATGTACGTACGTAGTATGTACGTACCTGGGCAGCACTTCGTACAAACACGTGTACAAGTATAGTGTTACACACCGAAGCGAATTATTCACTACAGAATGTGCGCAAGCACAAGAATTTCCACAGCAGCTGCTCCATTATTCAATCAACCAGCTGCATCGACCACGTACAATTTGGCTCAGTCAAGATTTGGGCATGACGGTTGGATTTTCTCAGACTATTCATACGGTAGGGTACATGCACATAAATGTGCACGTAATAGGGTACGGACAAAGTAGTACGTACATAATGTACGTACACACACATTACATGGAGCCACAGTGAAATATGTACCTAGGTGGGGAAGTTTCGTGCCGGTGCCGGTGTCCTAAATCACCCACCTTGACCGTTTAGCATCAAAGGTTTTTCTGTTCATTGAGGCTCGCTAATCTTTAGGCTAAAGAATTAGGCTAGCAGATGTCAAACGACAGACAGGTCAAACAAAACCACCATTTCTTCCCCATCTCAAAAGCGCTCATTATTCGTTGATGGCGACCTATATTCGTCTCATATAGTAATAAGTCAGGAAATCTCTCAAATATCAGTTGGCATTCGAGAGAGAAGTACCGTACCCAACCCACCACAAAAATAGCCCTCCTATATAGACGGTACGTTTGTTTATAAAAATTTTAACATTTTTAACATAAAAATTTTAACATTTTTAACAGAAAATTTTAACATTTAAATATATGGTAAACATAAAATTAAAATTAGTCTACCTACATCCAAGCTTACCAGGTGTGGCAAGACGACGACGAAAAGAAGACAGCAAATGAGTGTCCAATAAGTCATGAGGATATCAGTAGTAGCTGGCTGCCAGAAGTCCGTCCAAATCTCCTGCTAGGCTGATCAGTGTCGCCTTTGTTCTTCCAATTTAACAACACCGACGGACAGAAGAAGAGAGAAATATGAGTTAATGAGTAATTCTTGACAAAACAAAACCACACCAAACACACCCCCAAACCAAAATGCTTTACTCAACCATGGCCCTAAAAATTTCAATCTGGTACAGTTTCGGTCACAAGCTTGTTCTGTTTGTGTACCGACTTCTCTATGCATCAATGTGTCAGATTATATAGTCAGAAGGCAAACATCCTGTCGCCAATTTTATGGCATAGTCTTGATCGTCACCTGTCAAGTTAAGGGTGATTGAAAAGTGGGCAGACCTTGCTCATGTTTTTTACGACACTTATGCACATCTGTCGCTGTTATCATCAAATACAGTACAGCAAAGCTTTTCTTGACGGTACAACCACGCAATTCGGGTTCGTTCATCCACTGGACTGGAGTTCTTTGTCGGTTTCATTTCGCTTGACGACAGGTGCAGCCCTAAAACCTTTCCAGTAGTTTTTAAGGGACAGTAAATAAGTTACGCATCTGTTCTGTAGTTCCTTTTTTATGTTGAAGGCGTAGGCAACACACGAAAATGAACGCTGCAAGCGCTATGTTATGTAGTCGGTGGAAGAGAACAGCAGTTATGTATGTACTATGTACATGTACTACGACTACGTATACTGTACTCTACGTATACTCTATTTTACACCATGATGGTACTCGACAATATGCGAAAATGACAGAAACATTGTGCATTGTACGAGAGCTAGATGGATGATGCATGTTCTAGAGTCACGAGTCGGTTTCTGAGGTCGTCGTGATTTAGCCAGATGTGTGACGGCCTTCTTGTCTTGTGTGTTTGCCTGTATCTTGTGTTTTATGCATCGCAATTTGCGCCCAGAGGAAAAAATGACATATCGGTGGCGCAGAACTCAAAAGCCGTACACAGCGGAGTTCACCAGCAACCAACCACCTGTCAAGCTGGCAGTCGACTGTCACTTGTAATTGGTTTCGCACCGCAATTTTGACGATCCACGACTGGTTCTCCTTTCTGCTCCCACTTCTTCCTTTTTGTGTTGCCGTTGCTTGCGCTCTTTGTGAATGGCTAACAAAGAACCTGTCATGCACAGTAACATGTACAATACATACAATACAATACAATTGAATTATTCGTTGCAGGGCGATACAATTTTGTGTTCGCTTCTGATGCTTTGCATCTTTTAAAACATTACATAAACATGCAGCACACTTGTGGTCCAATAAAGCGCAGAGTTATCCGTAATAGCGTTAGAGGGTACGGGGTTGGTTGGCGCGCCTTATAGCTCAATGTGAATAGAATATAAGCGATTGGATTGGATACTGTACACATTTTTGCAGCTCTTCAACCTCAAGAACATTCTTTCATGGCATAGAAATCGGAAGGATTTTTCGCTTGAATGGGGACATAAAAGACAAAACTTTGCGCTTTTGATATTTCATAAGATTTTCCCACTGCTTTTTACTTCTTCGGCTGGACTTTCTGCAAGCGATGCGATCAACAGTGTCTGGTCGGCTTTCAGATCATCGCTAAGCTCCAATAAATACAATAAATATGAATACAGAAAGGATTGTTTGGAACAGACTCAACTCACGCTTTCGTATAGCGCCAAGTTTGCACTTTTTATGCCCGCGCTGTTCACCTAAAAACATGATACATCTGCCTGTACTAGTGTACTGTACACCTCTCAAGATATAGATTTTGAACCAGATCTATCCATGCACGATAGGCATCAGGTAGGGTGTTTTTTTAGGACTTCCATCCAAATGAAAAGGACTGATGCTACAAAGATTTCTCATTTGAAAGTCGAAAAAGAACACCCAGTACAAGCCTTTGAGGTGCAGAAAAGAGCATGACACGCTGTTATGATGTGTTTCAGAGCGTTGGCCGACGTCATCATCATCCCCAGCAGAATGCACGGCTCCAGTGCCTTCTTCTTGCGCTAAGTGTCCCTTCCGGGTTCGGGGCCTAGTGCGTACGTGTAGTGGAGATGAGACGACGCTGTGTCGGCCGTGTCCAAGTGGCACCTGGTCGCCTCATCGTCCGCATTTGGAAGCGTGTGCAACCTGTGCCAAGTGTGGCAAAGGCCTGTACGTCCTGGAAAGTTGCACTTCCACTTCGGATACTAAGTGCGGTTGGTGCTCCGGGAAGTCGGAACACTTCAACATCGACTTCATCAAGAAATGTCTGCGCAAACACGACGTCCCAGCCTCCGAACAGTCTGCTGCACTCAAGCTCTTTTACAAGGAAGAAGCAGACAGGATATTTGCAAGCTGCCAAACTCCAGCAACGGCTTCTGCTTCGTCGTCAGCGACTCGCCGCATGAATTTTGGCAATCAGAGGGTAAACAAACGCACAACAAATTTTTAACCGGTTTTCACACCATTTTTCTTAAACGTGCCCAGGCACTGAGTTATAAAGTTTAGTAGGACGACCTTATTTTCAGTACCCACACAAAATTTGTAATTTTGCATTTTGAAATAATGAAAACCGGTTAAAAATTTGTTTGTCGCTTGGTTTTTTACCCTCTGATTGCCAAAAATTAGTGGGCGAGTTTAGCTACGACTGTTGGAGTTTGGCAGCTTGCAATATCCTGTCTGCTTCTTATTTGTAAAAGACTTGGTGGCGGACTATGTCGGGGGCTGGGACGTCGTGTTTGCGCAGACATTTCTGATGAAGTCGATGTTGAAGTGTTCCGACTTCCCGGAGCACCAACCACAGCTCCCGAAGTGGAAGTGCAACTTTCAGAACGTACATGCCGCGCTTGCACCGCGGGTTGCGCGCGTCAAATCCGGACGATGAGAGCGACCAGGTGCCCCGGACGGCCGACTAGGCGTCGTCTCATCTCCACTACACGCGCGCGCTAGGCCGTCCCGGAAGGGCACTTAGCGCGAGAGGGCACTGAACTTTCTGTGCGTCTCCCAAATCCGAGTGATGAGATGATGACGTCGCCGAGACGCTCTGAAAACGCGTCGTAGCGCGGTGTAGTGTCGGCCTCCAAAGGCTTGTACTGGGTGTTCTTTTTCGACTTTCAAATGAGAAAATCTCTGCCTAACATTTTCATTGAATGAAAACCTAAAAAAAATCAATAAATCTAGTTTCAAATCTATATCTTGAGAAATATACATACACTAGTACAGGCAGATGTATTTTTTAGGTGAACAGCGCGGGCATAAAAAGTGCAAACTTGGCGCGACGTGAGTTGAGTCTGTTCAAACAATCCTTTCTGTATTCGTATTTATTGTTATTTATTGGAGCTTAGCGATGATCTGAAAGCGACCGACACTGTCGATCGCATCCGCTTGCCGAGGTCCAGCCGAAAGTAAAGTAAAAAGCAGTGGGAAAATATTGTGAAATATCAAAAGCGCAAAGTTTTTGTTGGTTTCAGTCCCCATTCAAGCGAATAATCTTCCCGATTTCTATGCCATGAGAACGTTCTTTAGGTCGAAGAGCTGCAAAAATGTGTACAGTATCCGATCCGATCGCTTATATTCTATTCACATTGAGCCATAAGGCGCGCCAACCAACCCCGTACCCTCTAACGCTATTACGGATAACTCTGCGCTTTATTGGACCACAGGCTATCCTGCATGTTTATGTAATGTTTAA